>VSWD01000013.1:46858517-46909421 GCA_033119305.1 Pinctada imbricata | reverse complement strand
AAGCATGTGGGGATTCGAATGTTTCTTTAGCTCATACAAGTCAAATAGTCGCGGAGTTGCAATTCTAATAAATAATAATTTTGAATTCAAAGCTCTAAGAGTAAAGAGGGATGTAGATGGTAACTTTATTATTTTAGAAACCATGATAGATAATAATAAGATACTTCTATGCTCAATTTATGCCCCAAATACAGACAAACCAGACTTCTTTGAGTCTCTATATGCTGAAATTGAAAATATGTCATGTGATAATGTAATTCTATGTGGAGATTTTAACCTTGTAATTGACCCGAATATTGATTATCATAATTATAGATAAATAAACAACCCTCAGGCAAGGAATAAAGTATTAGAAATAAAAGAAAATAACAATCTAATTGATCCATTTAGACAATTTCAGCCCAACGATAGAATTTTCACTTGGAGGAGACGGAATCCATTTCAGCAAGCTAGGCTCGATTATTTCCTTATTACAAACAGTTTACTGCGTTGCACAAAATCTTGTAAAGTCCACCCAGGTTATAGGAGTGATCATTCCTATGTTGTCTTGCCATTATGTTTTAAAGAATTTTTAAGAGGTAAAGGTTACTGGAAGTTTAACAACTCCTTGCTCTACGATAGAAAATACCTTGATTTGATAAATGATAAAATTAAAGAAATAAAAAGACAGTATGCTTTACCAATATACAACTATGAAAATTTAGATAGTATTACAGATGATGAAATTTGTTTTAGTATCAATGATCAGCTCTTTTTGGAAACTCTTTTACTGGAAATCAGAGGAAAAACCATATCATATGCTTCTTATGTGAAAAAACAGAAGTTAAAATTAGAAAATAGATTGAAGGATGAAATAGAATCACTAGAAGAAAATTTAGATAGTAATGGTACTGAACTGCTAAGTCTAAAGAAAAATGAATTAGAAGAGTTAAGGAAAGAAAAAATTAAGGGGGCATTTATAAGGTCAAGGGCTAAATGGATTGAGGAGGGGGAAAACCCTCAAAATATTTCTGTTCATTAGAATCTAGAAATTTTACTTCTAAACTAATTCCACAAATTCAAGATAATGGTAACACTATCACAGATCAGAAGGAGATACTTAATTATGCTAAGAGTTTTTACGAAAATCTGTATGCTAGTAGGGAAGACGATATTGAAAATGTTGATTTACAAAATGAACTGAACTTTCCAGATATTCCGAAACTTACTGACTTAGAAGCTCAGACTCTAGATGGTACAATTTCCTTAGCAGAATCGGGTAAAACTCTTTTTAAAATGAAACCCAATAAATCTCCAGGGTCAGATGGTTTTACCACAGAATTTTTTAAAGTCTTTTGGAAAAACCTAGGTTCTTTTGTAGTAAGATCTATCAATTTTGCATATCAAACTGGTCAACTTTCTGTCACTCAAAAACTAGGAATCATTACATGCCTTCCGAAAGGTGATCAACCAAGACATTTAATAAAAAAAACTGGCGTCCCATTTCCTTACTGAATACAGTCTACAAAATTGCCTCAGGTACTATAGCTTCCAGAATAAAATCAGTGCTTGATAAACTCATACATCCAGATCAGACAGGTTTTATCTCAGGTCGCTATATAGGAGAAAACACTAGGCTTATTTATGATATAATGCAACTTACAGAAGAAGAAAATATCCCAAGATTACTTTTACTAATAGATTTTGAAAAGGCATTTGATTCCGTTTCTTGGTCCTTTATTCAAAAAGTTTAGGAATTTTTCAATTTTGGTAATTCAGTAAGGAAATGGGTCTCTGTTTTATATAATAATATAACTTCTACAATAAATCAAGGGGGCAACATGTCTGACTTCTTGAAAATTTATAGGGGATGCCGTCAGGGGGATCCATTATCACCGTACTTATTTATTTTATGTGCAGAAGTTCTTGACATTCTTGTAAGAAACAATAATATTATTAAAGGAATATGTATAGGGGAAAAAGAATCAAAAATGTCACTTTATGCTGATGACGCTACATTTATTCTAGATGGGAGTGAAGGTTCTAAATCACTTTCATCTGTGTTGAATTTAATTTTTCTTCAATTGAAATACTATATTTATTCAATGAAATGTGCAGAAAAAAGATTATCTTTGATTGGGATGATTCTTTCTATTAAATATTTGGTCAAAACTTATCATAGAATTGCCCTTAAAAACAACAGGGAGGAAAAATTCAAAATTGATTGGGGAGAATGGTACAATTTATCTTTATAAACCACATTTGATTATTACTTAGTTACTTATTTGGGGAAGGGACTATGTTCTGTGTGAGAGTGTGAGTGAATGATTAGCTTACATAATTATATATATCGTTTGAATACTTAACATACTTATAATATGTAAGTTCATGTGAATGTTTTAGTGTTAAAAAAATAAATAAAAAATAAATAAATAAATAAATAAAAAGAAACACAATTTTGACTTGAAGTTCTTTAACATGAAAGAATTAAATAAGATTTATATATCTTTCAACATGTTCAATAAATCTCACTTGTTCGTAAATTTCGGTGTAAGGTTTACGATAGTCAACTTGTACGGTGACATTCAAAGCTTTTAGACGAAAGGAGTTTTAGATAAGCCATTTCCTATGCTTATTTTTCCCGTGACGGTGTCCATAGGTTCAGTGTTAAACTTATCAATAATGTCGAAGGGTTCCAACTTCCAATGTCACGCTAAAATTTGAAAATGCCCCAATCTATAACGTATTTGGCCGAATTGCAAAGCAATTCCAGCCTATAGATTGACGTTGTCTGTCTGTCGGTCTATCCGTCCCTCTGTCGTCAACATTTTGGTTTAAGTTTCTAGTTAAAGCAAAATCTAAAAAAATACCATGACCTTGGACTTTGACCTAGTTAAAGATTTTGGTTGAAGTTTCTGACTGTAAGAAAAATCTAAGGAACTTTATGCAGTAGAAACTTTACGTAATACATGTAGGTTGCCTTTGACAAGACCTTTCAATTTATCTCGCAACAATTGACCTTGACCGAGGACTTTGACCTAGTTAATGATTTTGGTTAAGTTTCTGGTTGAACCAAAATATCAGGAACTATATACATTATACATAGTAGAAACATAATATTATACTTATTGTTTGCCTCTGACAAATCCTTTCAATTTATGCCGTAACATTTGAGCTGACCTTGACCCAGTTAGTGACAAAAAATTACTTTGCAATCCAGACAAACCCTCTTTACGACTTAAGCAGTGTTTTATTTGTTTATTAATATGATTGCATTATTGCAACCCTCTGCCATATAACCATATAATTTAAGACAAAGTGAGAACTATACAATGATAGCTATTTGGTAATGATACTGATTGACCTTATTGATTTATTGTTATATGATGTGATTGATATGTCTGTTATCATCACATTTTATTCTATTTCATTTAAAAGTTGTACTTGTTTAATTTCAGGATAATAAGGGTCAACACATACAACATGGACAAACAGAAGTAAGTGATCATGGATTGGTGCTGCATAGCTTCAGTCCTTCCTAATTTGTGTATCTTGGACAACAGAATCAAGACAAGATTAAGAAAAATTAACATATATATATATATGACATGTAATACATATGTATGTAGAATGGCAAAAACAGGTGGTTTCTGATTTACTCAGATGGAGAATTTTGATGTCCCCATATAGGCTGTTTATTCATCTGTCTCTGACTGTCTGTCTGTTTGTAATTTTTTCACATATTTGTCTGTAACTTACTCGATATACATCAAACATATTTTTTTTAACTTGCAGAGATAGTAGAGCATAATGAGACTCAGCAGACAATATTGGTCAAGGTCACTTTCAAGGTCAAAGATCATTATGAAGCATTTTTAGTGAAAAGTTTTAAAATTTCATTTATTTTTCATCACAATGTTCTAAATATTGTATATTTCAAGAAATCGGCATATTCTTGATATGTTAGGGCAGGGAAAATATTGCACCAAGCCGATCCGATATGTATCTTAATACCTGATATCCCATATGATATGTATCGAAATACTAAGTAAATTGATAAAACATTCTAAAAAGTAGTTTTTTTTAATTAAAGAAGTTATATGTATTTAGTACTAGCTTTCTGACCAGAATTTTCCTGATTCCTATTACTTTATAAGCCAGGAAACCAAATGTTTACCACACCAATCCTGTACTGTATTTTGCATTTCTAACTTAATCCGCTTCCGCTTACTCATATTTCACTTTCTCCGAATGTTACTTTCATTTTCTCTTAAAGTTATTTTTGTTTTTGGCGTGGGGGACAAAAAGTCCAGAAAATTTAATAAATAATTAAATCGAGTTTAATAAAAACTCGACTCCATCTATACCCGCGCATTGGACAGTCCAATGGATCCTATGTTTCCTTTTTTTCAATTTTCCTTCTTTTTTCATTTTCATTATGTTATTTATTCAAATTAATTTTTCAATTTTGCGTAAGCATGTTGATAGAAAATTTGCCGACAAGACATACAACGCTATGCTTAACCTCGACGTAATGTAACGCGACGTTAAAAAAAGAAGGGTAGGGTCAACCGAAATGACGCTAACTCGGTAAAAATAGGTTCGATTTCCTTGTTATTTGTACAGATTTAAGATATATAATTAATCTTTTTTCCATCATGTTTTTTTTTTAAATTAAATGATTCGTTTTTTCATGAGCGATGTAAATGTGACAATTTTCGGACAGGTACATATTTATCCTTATTTTCTATAAAAATCGATTCTAAAATTAGTATGGTGATATTAAAACATCAAAATTTTACTAAAAAAGAATGATGTATGTATTATCTTTGAAATGCAAAGCTGATGATTAATAAATTTGCAGGCTCATTGAATATCTGCGAACAAATTTCGTGACAAAATCGCCATTTTATGCATTGAAAGGGGGACAGAAGTTAGAGATTTTGAATTGCGACCTACGCAAAACGATTGGTTCGATTTCTTTCAAACTTTACCAAAAGACGTATGACATCATGGTTCATTGATATTGCAATTATGAAGAAAATTGAATGCAGGGGTATACTGAGACTACCATCTTAATGTGTGTTACGGTACGGTTATGCAACATACGGACAAAAGATTGCGACGTCAACTGCTTTAGCGGAGAAAAACGGTACTTAGATATGTGTCAGTACGTGCCTTGGTTCTGAAGAAGTACTTTGTCAAAGGAGTGTACCCCCTGACCTACTTTTGCCCGTGAAAAGTTTGCGACAGACACACAACGGACGACGGACACCGGACGGATCGCTATGACAGGTGAGCTAAAAGCTTAAATTGAGTATAATGAACCATATTCCGAATATGGATAATGTAAAGTATGTAACGATTTTTTTTTTCTATTTGACAGAACACCATAAAAAGAAGGGAGGAGATCTAAGGGCAAATAGTTTCAATATTATTTCGCAATATATGTTGGAAAGTTAAATTGAGTATATATTATATATTTCTATTTTCTCCTGCCAGTTATTCCCTCGTTTTACTCAATTATTCCTTCGCTAGCCACCATGTCTAAGCATAATGGACGGTTTCCATGTCCCCTTTTATTTTTCTGCCTAATATTGTGACTTTTCTCTTCGTTTTTGGCTTCCTTGATTTTGTTACATGCCTTTCATTGTATTGCTACACATTTTTTTTTTCTTCATTTTTTCTTTTTCTGAATGTAAGATCTTATTGTCTTTTTTAGGTAAATTTATCTAGTTTCGTGATTTTTTAGCACCACTTTTGTGCTGTCTATTTCTTTTTCTGCGAGAGACATACATTAGCCTTTCGGACGATCCGACATTTTCTGAATACTTTACGTTGTTTTATTTTTTTTTCTTTCCTGTGCTTTTTATATCTTTTTTAGAAAATAGCTATAGATTGAAGTTTTTTTTTTCCTTTCTACGAAACAAGGTGTATTTCACGCAAAATTATGTGAAAACAACAGATTTCAGGTCAAACTTTTTTTCGCAATCATGTGATAGTTTTTGACGTACAGCAACTTTACATGACCTTGAGACTTCAAACCTTTAAAAGCTGCGCAGCACATTTAAGGCCTTCCATAGAAATGACGTAGACCCCGTGTCGTCAGGTTAGGTAGCAACACATTTATTAGCATTCGTTATCGTTGATTCCTTTATTTACTAGATAAAATTGCATTTATACAAAAAACAAAACACATTACTTCATCACTGACACATCGCCGGGTCAATATACTTTTGAGAAAACCCCTAATCTATATCTGTACTCTGTGACCCCGTACACCGGAGAATGCGATCTGCGTTACTAAGAAGCTTGAGGTGACGAACAGGTGCGAATCAACAGTTTACAGAGCGGGTAAAACGAAAAAAAAAGGCAGATTTTGGTAAGTATAAGCGATATCAAACTTCAATAACTGGTGCTGTATGAAGGAAATATCTTAGAATTAGTATAATTACATCATGAAATCAATTTATTCATAGAAATAAAAGGAAAATCCTTGGATTACCAAGAAACATGTGTAAAATGTATGTGTAAATGATATAATTTCAACGCGTTTTACTTAAGTTACACTGTTACTGCAAAGCTGAATAGTAAATAAACTTTATGTGAATAGTTTAGACACTTGTAGATTATCATATCAATTCGTACGAATGTTGAATGATGAGGAAAAAAGGGCGAATGTGATACTAATATGCCCATGCCCATGTACATGTATATGTTGTTTTCATAACATGTACCTATAAAAATGTTTGCATCTGAGTACACTTGTAGTTGTACAGTGAGTAAGTTATACTTGCAGTAGTATGTGCACCGAAATATCGAAATATTCAAATACCAATTATTGTTTTTTTTTTCTTCAGAATGTTAACTTAGAATGGATTTCACAGCAGCTGCTGCATGAAAAGAAATATTGTCACATACTGCGAAAGTTTCAGAAACACATGCATGTATCATAGCCACACAGTACTGTTCATTTTGGATAATTTTGCAGGTACATAATTTTTAAATTTATGCGTAGAGTAACATTTGTTTTGCCTATTTAGGAATATTATAATGATTTAAAAAAGAAGTCAAATAAAATAAATGCATTTACTATCTATAGTGAATAATCTAAAACTATAGCCATACCAGGCTTATTTAGCTATTCATGAAATGATAATATATCACTGCGAATTCTTTGTAATTTTATGTGGCTAGGACATACATGTATATTATAAAACTAACTTGTAAAATTATGAACTTTGTGTCCAAGCTGTACCATACAGTTTGGATTTTAAAAGCTAGATTTATATAGTCAATCTTTTTTTTTTCTATTTCAGATCCTTGCCTTGAAGAGTGAATGCTTGAATTATAACTTTGAACAACCACACAGATTACAGATGAAGAAATGTTACTATGTTACTTTAAATATATAATAAAGAAAATTAATATCTCCTAAATTTGATCTGTACTAGACTTCATGCTCAAATCTCCAAGAGCGTGGAGGGGGGGTTAAATGGCTTGTTTTGATAGTTTGTCTGCCTAAAGCATTTAGCCGAGCATGAGAGGGCTTTTAAGGTCGACATGTAAACAAATTTCTATGTGCATGGCAAGAGCAGATACGCAGATTTGAAATTTAAGTTTGACTTTGCTTTCAAAAGTTACATGTAGCTACTGACACCTGCATGATATGTAACAAAGACACGTAAATAAGTACTTGAAAAACATCTCGTACAAGGTGGCTGTTAAGGAAAAGTCCCATAATACCAGTTATTAAAATGTCGCTCACTCTTATGGTGTTAGGAAAAAAATAATGACAAATAATCTCAAGCTCCTGGCAAGAGTGTTTCACGCACCATTGATTTGTTCCAGCTTTACAATTACTTTATTTGATATCTGCAATGCAGAAAAAAATAAGATGGGGTCATCGGTCAAATAACAAATTTGAAATACTGAAAATATTCAACAAATTTGCTTAATGCTTACATCAAATTTGTCATAGGACAGTCGTTTATCTAAATTTTGGTGGATCACTTTGTCTGTTGTCCCTCCCCCCCCAATCATGTTGTCACGAAAATATGAGGAGTAATGAAACAAAGTAGGATTGCTGCTCGACCATTTCGAGACACATTTATTGATCATATACATACAAATGTTTGTTACGACAAGGATCCGATATTATAATAAAGGAGTAACCTTTCGAATACTTTGAAAGGCGAAGGGAAGCATGATTGCTGCATGAAATCCGGCTATAGATTTGACCCCCAAAAATCTCTGAATTTTTCATCTGCTGTAAATAATAATCTGGACGACTATCAAATAAATTCATGATCTGAAAATGCAAACAAAAGGAGAGAAAAAAAAAACACCCAAAACAAAGCCGTTATACATACACTGAAAAGTCCTCTAGCCCGACCCACCTCCTTTCCCGGCCCCATAAATCAATGACCGCTCTTTAAATTTCTGTCAAACACACTACCATGTATTTCGTCGATCTCATGAAGAATTTATAAGTGCTAATTCACTTTCAGGGGACATGGAATTCAAATAAAACATATGAAATCTAATTAAATAAAATCGAGCAGAAGATTCCCAATGTCAGTGCAGCGTGGGTGATGAATAGAAACCCAGGTCACGCTTTACTTTCAATTTTTATCAACTTTGGCATGCAATTGCAAGTTGTCAATTATAAGTGCTTTTCAATGTCAATGTCAGCTACGCTTTTACATGGCTTGTTTTTTATTTATTTACTTTTGTTATAGAAAAAAAAATACACTGAAAATGTTTAAAAAAAGAAACAGTGCCTATGCGTCTTCTGACACATTGAAATTAAATTTTAAATCAGTAAGAAAGTATACCTAAATTTTAATATCAATATAACAATGGACATCATCCACGGAATTTGCCGATTCCTCTATTTCCAATCTAGATCAACTTTTTTTTTGTTTTGTTTTTTCTGCTGGGAAACAAACATCAGTTTTATTGGGTTTTTGCCCTTATTTTTTTCCCGATGTCTAGAAAAAGTAATGTTGGATTTAGAATTACCTGTTGTCCAGAGCATAGGACTATACTAGTATGTAGTAGATAAGGTTTCCTTTTTTAAAATAAGAAACCAGAGAATCCATAACATAAAGACATTTTGGTATAAACAGTGAAGAATTTATGTATGTTATCAATCCCATTGCGGTCAAAGGCGTCACAAGTCGAACAAGTTTTTTTTTTCGTCACGGTAATGATTATCAAAGGGACGTATAATGTATGTAAATAAACATTACGAATTAATATAATCAATCCATGCAATTCTAATGCATGTCCGATATTATGCAGCATCATGTTAATTTCATGTATATTGGGTTCATGGAGACATACATTAGCCTTTCGGACGATCCGACATTTTCTGAATACTTTACGTTGTTTTATTTTTTTTTTCTTTCCTGTGCTTTTTATATCTTTTTTAGAAAATAGCTATAGATTGAAGTTTTTTTTTCCTTTCTACGAAACAAGGTGTATTTCACGCAAAATTATGTGAAAACAACAGATTTCAAGTCAAACTTTTTTTCGCAATCATGTGATAGTTTTTGACGTACAGCAACTTTACATGACCTTGAGACTTCAAACCTTTAAAAGCTGCGCAGCACATTTAAGGCCTTCCATAGAAATGACGTAGACCCCGTGTCGTCAGGTTAGGTAGCAACCCATTTATTAGCATTCGTTATCGTTGATTCCTTTATTTACTAGATAAAATTGCATTTATACAAAAAACAAAACACATTACTTCATCACTGACACATCGCCGGGTCAATATACTTTTGAGAAAACCCCTAATCTATATCTGTACTCTGTGACCCCGTACACCGGAGAATGCGATCTGCGTTACTATGAAGCTTGAGGTGACGAACAGGTGCGAATCAACAGTTTACAGAGCGGGTAAAATGAAACAAAGGCAGATTTTGGTAAGTATAAGCGATATCAAACTTCAATAACTGGTGCTGTATGAAGGAAATATCCTAGAATTAGTATAATTACATCATGAAATCAATTTATTCATAGAAATAAAAGGAAATCCTTGGATTACCAAGAACATGTGTAAAATGTATGTGTAAATGATATAATTTCAACGCGTTTTACTTAAGTTACACTGTTACTGCAAAGCTGAATAGTAAATAAACTTTATGTGAATAGTTTAGACACTTGTAGATTATCATATCAATTCGTACGAATGTTGAATGATGAGGAAAAAAGGGCGAATGTGATACTAATATGCCCATGCCCATGTACATGTATATGTTGTTTTCATAACATGTACCTATAAAAATGTTTGCATCTGAGTACACTTGTAGTTGTACAGTGAGTAAGTTATACTTGCAGTAGTATGTGCACCGAAATATCGAAATATTCAAATACCAATTATTGTTTTTTTTTTCTTCAGAATGTTAACTTAGAATGGATTTCACAGCAGCTGCTGCATGAAAAGAAATATTGTCACATACTGCGAAAGTTTCAGAAACACATGCATGTATCATAGCCACACAGTACTGTTCATTTTGGATAATTTTGCAGGTACATAATTTTTAAATTTATGCGTAGAGTAACATTTGTTTTGCCTATTTAGGAATATTATAATGATTTAAAAAAGAAGTCAAATAAAATAAATGCATTTACTATCTATAGTGAATAATCTAAAACTATAGCCATACCAGGCTTATTTAGCTATTCATGAAATAATAATATATCACTGCGAATTCTTTGTAATTTTATTTGGCTAGGACATACATGTATATTATAAAACTAACTTGTAAAATTATGAATTTTGTGTCCAAGCTGTACCATACAGTTTGGATTTTAAAAGCTAGATTTATATAGTCAATCTTTTTTTTTTTCTATTTCAGATCCTTGCCTTGAAGAGTGAATGCTTGAATAATAACTTTGAACAACCACACAGATTACAGATGAAGAAATGTTACTTTAAATATATAATAACGAAAATTAATATCTCCTAAATTTGATCTGTACTAGACTTCATGCTCAAATCTCCAAGAGCGGGGAGGGGGGGGTTAAATGGCTTGTTTTGATAGTTTGTCTGCCTAAAGCATTTAGCCGAGCATGAGAGGGCTTTCAAAGTCGACATGTAAACAAATTTCTATTTGCATGGCAAGAGCAGATACGCAGATTTGAAATTTAAGTTTGACTTTGCTTTCAAAAGTTACATGTAGCTACTGACACCTGCATGATATGTAACAAAGACACGTAAATAAGTACTTGAAGAACATCTCGTACAAGGTGGCTGTTAAGGAAAAGTCCCATAATACCAGTTATTAAAATGTCGCTCACTCTTATGGTGTTAGGAAAAAAATAATGACAAATAATCTCAAGCTCCTGGCAAGAGTGTTTCACGCACCATTGATTTGTTCCAGCTTTACAATTACTTTATTTGATATCTGCAATGCAGAAAAAAATAAGATGGGGTCATCGGTCAAATAACAAATTTGAAATACTGAAAATATTCAACAAATTTGCTTAATGCTTACATCAAATTTGTCATAGGACAGTCGTTTATCTAAATTTTGGTGGATCACTTTGTCTGTTGTCCCTCCCCCCCCCCCCCCCCCCCAATCATGTTGTCACGAAAATATAAGGAGTAATGAAACAAAGTAGGATTGCTGCTCGACCATTTCTAGACACATTTTTTGATCATATACATACAAATGTTTGTTACGACAAGGATCCGACATTATAATAAAGGAGTAACCTTTCGAATATTTTGAAAGGCGAAGGGAAGCATAATTGCTGCATGAAATCCGGCTATAGATTTGACCCCCAAAAATCTCTGAATTTTTCATCTGCTGTAAATAATAATCTGGACGACTATCAAATAAATTCATGATCTGAAAATGCAAACAAAAGGAGAGAAAAAAAAAACACCCAAAACAAAGCCGTTATACATACACTGAAAAGTCCTCTAGCCCGACCCACCTCCTTTCCCGGCCCCATAAATCAATGACCGCTCTTTAAATTTCTGTCAAACACACTACCATGTATTTCGTCGATCTCATGAAGAATTTATAAGTGCTAATTCACTTTCAGGGGACATGGAATTCAAATAAAACATATGAAATCTAATTAAATAAAATCGAGCAGAAGATTCCCAATTTCAGTGCAGCGTGGGTGATGAATAGAAACCCAGATCACGCTTTACTTTCAATTTTTATCAACTTTGGCATGCAATTGCAAGTTGTCAATTATAAGTGCTTTTCAATGTCAATGTCAGCTACGCTTTTACATGGCTTGTTTTTTATTTATTTACTTTTGTTATAGAAAAAAAAAAATACACTGAAAATGTTTTAAAAAAAAAGAAACAGTGCCTATGCGTCTTCTGACACATTGAAATTAAATTTTAAATCAGTAAGAAAGTATACCTAAATTTTAATATCAATATAACAATGGACATCATCCACGGAATTTGCCGATTCCTCTATTTCCAATCTAGATCAACTTTTGTTTTGTTTTCTTTTTTCTGCTGGGAAACAAACATCAGTTTTATTGGGTTTTTGCCCTTATTTTTTTCCCGATGTCTAGAAAAAGTAATGTTGGATTTAGAATTACCTGTTGTCCAGAGCATGGGACTATACTAGTATGTAGTAGATAAGGTTTCTTTTTTTAAAATAAGAAACCAGATGAATCCATAACATAAAGACATTTTGGTATAAACAGTGAAGAATTTATGTATGTTATCGATCTCATTGCGGTCAAAGGCGTCATAAGTCGAACAAGTTTTTTTTGTCACGGTAATGATTATCAAAGGGACGTATAATGTATGTAAATAAATATTACGAATTAATATTATCAATCCATGCAATTCTAATGCATGTCCGATATTATGCAGCATCATGTTAATTTCATGTATATTGGGTTCATGGGTTATTACGGTAACCGGCAAAACCGACACCCCCCTCCTTTTTTCCCCGCGATTCACACCATAATATACAAAAAAGTGAAATGAAATTTATTAACATACTTGAATAAATATTGCTTGATATTTTTTTCATATGATGAAATGAAAAGTTAATTCAAATTTTTTTAATGCAGGTTTAAAACAAGAAAAAAAAAAGAAAATCACTTTGGATGGAGCATTCTATCATTTTCACTGTATCTAGCCTATAATGGATAATTTCACCATTTTAGTAGAAATAAATGCCATTTCAAACTTAAGGGATAACGATTTAAAAATGCATGCAACAAAGAGAACTTCATTATCTTTTCTTTATTCCTTCTAAACAGGAAAAGGTATGTTTTCTTTGCAAGGAGAGTATCAATCAAGTAGCTTGAAAGAAACAAGAAGTCTTTAATTTTTTTCTCCCAGGGGAAATAAAATATTCCCATGGGAGAAAAAAATCTCCCATGGGAAATAAAAACCTCTCGTGGGAGATTTTTTTTCTCCCATAGGAATATTTTATTTCCCCTGGGAGAAAAAAAATTCCCATAAGTTCCAAAGTTCACATAGGAATATTATTTTCCCATAGAATTTTTTTTCTCCCATGGGAATGTTCTTTGATCAAAATATTCCCATGGGGATATTTTTTCCCATGGGAGAAAAAAATCCCATGGGAGAAAAAAAATCCCATGGGAATATGAAAAAAAGCCCATGGGATTCCTCAATTTCCCATGGGAAATTTAAAAAATCCCATGGGAAATCGAAATTTTGGATATGTTCAATATGGTCTACGCCATGGTATATGTGGTTTCTTTGTATATCGCATTTGAGACGGGCGCGTTTTTGCCAAAATAATTCTGGCAGAAATAAATAATTCTGTGTTATATATAGATAACCTCAATGATCAGGAATTGTGAAAGTAACTAAGAAACGGGTAATTTTTGAAACACACAAGATCTGTCGATAATTGTCTTAACAAGCAAAAATCTATTTCAATCGAATTCAAACACAATGGAGTAAATCAAGTCAGGTATTTTCTTATAAATGTCAACTAGTATGTACGAATATGTTAATTATTCACTTTAAAATATTGTTTCCTTCATAATATGTGCTAGAAAATTTTAATATCTTAATTGCATGTAAAATTAAAGTCTGTGGTACGTCATTGGACGACAAAGAATGGAAAACTGATCTATTTGATCAATACGAATATATAGTATATTACATGTATACAGCATATGTTATCAAAAATATGATGGAATAAACCAATATCAATTTCATAACACATGTATGTAAAATATATATACCTCAGAAGGGAGATTTACATCAGCTCCTGACTCTATTAATAACTCGACGACGTTGAGATGACCATTGAAGCATGTTGTTCTTAAAGGAGTGGATCCGTTCTAGTGAAAAGAAGAAGATATAAATGGCGTTAAGTGTCTTAGGATAACTTTTTTTGTTTTTAGTTTAACTTATCATAATTTTAAAACTGCAATATATGATAAGTGCGGGATGGCTTTTTATTTTCATTTTATTCATTTACCACTATATATAACTTTTATACCAAATATCTTTAAAAAGATAAAGACAGAATTAATGTCTACATGAGTTTTCGTGATCACAGAAGTAAATATTTGTAGGTTTCATCAATTGAAAGCGTATCTGGAACCTAGATAGGACTTGACGATATAGCATATTTTTATATGTGATACAATTATTCTTTCTGCTATTTTTAGACCTCAATTCACCCCAGGTTTTCACTATATTTTCACTTTTTGACTGTTTCTTATTCGAACTGATTCAGTGACTGAAGGTGAAACACAAAACACAAATCAGAATCCAAATATCACAACAAAAAGGCTTACAAACTCTACAAAAATATGCATTTGATCCTTTTTATTTGTTTATCACGATACCATAACAGACAGGTTATTAAATCTAATAAAATCAAATTCAAGTAATTGTAATCCCCCGCTTTTGGGTGTTTGTCTTTTAAGAAATGCTTACAGACACCCCCTCCCCATTCTTAAGTTTTCTTAATATATCTTATAGATGATGAAAATTCTAAATATGAAAGATTTAATTCAAAGAAAAGCTCAAAGGATCCAAAGCTTTGTTTTGTTACCAAGGGACAGGGCTAATGAAAAGGTATGCACTTTTGAAATATGAAAGTCCTATCTTTTAAATAACCATCCAAAACTTATGGTCCCTGTTGAAGTTTTTATATGTTGGTCAACCTCCAAGGACGAGGTCACAAGGTCAGAATGTTGTTACCAACAGAAAGGTCCTGTCACAAGGAATACACATGTGAGATGTGAAAGCCCTATCACTTTCCATTCAAAAGTTATGGTCAAGGTTAAAGTTTGTGAAATGTAGGTCGGACTCCAAGATCATGGTCACAAGGTAATAAAAATGGTATTCATGGAAAGATCTTTTCACAAGGTATACACATGTGAAATATGAAAGCCCTATCACTTTCCATTAAAAAGTTAAGGACAAGATTTAATTTTTTGAAAAGTAGGTCAAAGTCCAATGTCAAGGTCACAAGGTAAAACATTTTGGTATCCATGGAAAGGTTTTGACACAAGGAATACACATGTGTAATATGAAAACCCTGTCACTTGCCATTGAAAAGTTATGGACAAGGTTAAAATTTTGCTGACTGACGGACAGACGGACGGATAAACAGACAGACGGGATGGTTTTAATGTCCCCGCGCTTTCGTGAAATCCGGGGACAAAAAAGTTGTGAACAAAAAATAAAAACTATATGCGTCTGCCCTGATTTCGAAGATATATTCCCTGAAACATTTAAATGGAAAGCAAAGTCTTAATTCATTCCGTATTCCGATCATTTTAACATCCGTATCTGAAACATCGTTTATGACATTCCATCTTTTGCAAAATATGCTGTTCTAAAAAAGGCTCCTGAATCCTCATTGATGTCAATCCTACAACATCGAATTTTCAATTTCTGCAGCTGGACACATTTTCGTTCAAGCGTCATATACAGTTAGCTTAAATAGACTTCTATTGAAGGTTAGCATAGTTTAGGGAAATTATAGTGTCTATTTCGTTCGTGGTCAACATTCATACTGGATATAGCATACTGGATATTGTACATCACTCCTTGCCTACATTTTTCTTTACTCGCACAAAGCTGAATTCATTCAGTCTTTGCTCCTTGAAGGGAAAAGATACTAAGCGTCTGACTTCAACTTCACGTACAGATACATAGACGATGTGTTGTCCATCAATAATCCAAAATTCGCGGATTCCCTGATCAGTATCTATCCTTCAGAGCTTGAAGTCAAAGAAACTACAGAGACAAATAATTCACATCCTATTTGGACATGTTGTTCTACGACACTGATGGTCACATGAACACCTCGATCTATGACAAACGTGACGACTTCAATTTCAGCATCACAAACTTTTCTTTCCTGAGTAGCAACATACCTTCATCGCCTGCTTTATATGGCGTGTACACATCTCAATTGATTCGCTATGCCAGAGCAAGTACCAATTATACAGATTTTATTCGGAGATCTTGGCGTCTTTCAGATAAGATTCTCAGTGAGGGATACTTTCGATCGGTCGATGTGGAGATCTTACCATACATAATAATGTCCCATTCTCCAATATAGTAGATGATATTCTGTCATAAAACATTTGTACCATCCAACCAAAGATAATACTTTATATCTTCCAAAATGGAAGTAACCGGATGTGACGGGTGTTGCATACAAAAAGCATGAGATGCTGACTCTTTCTGGACACCTGGTCCCACTCCAATATTGGGGGATCGCTTCTTTTCGTGTGATGGAGGTTTTTGTTAGTTTCCTTTGGTTCTTGTTTTATCCTGATTGGTCATTATCCATATTTGTCATTTGTATGCCTTCGGTTTATGATTTTCTGAATCGATTTTTTGCTGTATATAGGGATATGGTATCCAAATTATGATTAAAATATCCAACGTAAAGAAGAATAAAATAGAATAAAAATGTTAAAGCACCACAGAAACGATGTATTATTTTCACATATTTTATTGTAACACGTGTTTCGGCCGTATCAAAGGCCTCTTCAGACAATAATGTACGAAACAAAGTATTGGTACATGCAATATATTGATGAAAAAGCATGATAAGTAAATAAGATTAAGTACTAAGCACTCCTTGGTCACGTATGCTTACTTCAAGGGAAAAGTAAATAAATGATATTATCAGTTCTACCTATAGGAAGTGCTGAATCAGATAAACTGGTCAAGTGAACATGTTTTAAGAAATGTGGGCGTAAATTATCAAGTTCTGTTTAACATAGGTTTAATCTATCAATAAAACTCTGTTCTTTAATAGTAATCATAGAATAATCATCTGTTTGATAAATTGGCATAACTTTAAAATTCCCTTTACTACATTCAAACATATGTTTTGATACAAAAAGAATCCTATTTTGAGGGAGTTTAATGTTACTTTTATGAAGGGAAATACGTTGATTTAACTGTTTGGTGGAACCTATGTATTCTTCCTTGCATTTATCACACTGTAAAACATAAACAACATTTTTTGATGTGCATGTTAAATTTCTCTTAATTTCAAAATAGGTACCTGCATTCTTAAACTTAAAATACTTTCCTTCAATTAAGATATCACATATCTTACACTTTTTGTTTTTACACTTAAAAACACCTTTAGTAATTACATTGTTTTCTTCTTCAAATTTGGCACTTGTGAGTAACTGTTTTAGATTTTTTGGTTGTCTTTTGCTTTTAATCAGTTTTGTCTCATTTAACATATTTTCTAGTTTTTCACTCATTTTTAATTGGTTCAGATTTTTGTATGCTTCATGAAAAATTTCAGGATTACATTTATTAAATGTTGTGACAAATGACAATACGTCTACTGATGGTTTCTCTTTAGTTTTTCTTAATTCTGCTAAAGGAATCCTTTTAGCCAAATCAATTCCTTTATTTATAAGGGAAATAGGAA
Source organism: Pinctada imbricata (assembly GCA_033119305.1). Lineage (NCBI taxonomy): Eukaryota > Metazoa > Mollusca > Bivalvia > Pterioida > Pteriidae > Pinctada > Pinctada imbricata. The sequence continues at coordinate 46,891,542 of VSWD01000013.1, read as the reverse complement.
ATGCGCGTTGTAAAAGTGCTTTTCGAAGTTCATCTAAACGTATTCTTTTAATTTCAGTATCACTGACAATCGTACAAATTCTTCTTGCCAAATTATACGGTATAGATTTAAGACAAGTTTTGGGGTGTTGACTTTAAAGTGGAGGTACTGTTGTGTGTCCGTTGGTTTTCTATATATATCTGTTGATACTGTTTGATTATTTATTTTGATTAGAATGTCAAGAAAAGGAATTTCTTTTTCGCTACATTCCATCGTATATTTTATGTTGGGGTGGATATTTTGTAAAATTTGATATAAATCATTTAAATCTCCCCAATTAGGGTCCAATAAAATGATGCAATCATCAATATATCTTTTCCAAGAATTTCGAAAAACATTAGCATCCATTTTTGGAAATTTAGTTTCTACAATTTGGTAAAGGGACCGTTCTAAATATCCAAGCGTGAGATTTGCATAAACTGGGGCCATTTTAGTCCCCATGGCTGTTCCAAGGTTTTGTATAAAATGTTTATTATAAAATTGAAATGTGTTAGTATTTAGAATTAGATCTACACTGTCTAATACAAATGACTTATTGAATCAATGATGTAACTCGTTTGGAAAATTATCAAGCCAAAATTCGATGGCCTCCTGTCCAAGGTAATGTGGAATATTACTATATAGACTTGTTACGTCAAATGTTGTTAGTATAGTACCTTTAGAGACTGAAGACGGAATATGGTTTAAGTAATCAATATCATCTCTAACATAACTTTCTACGTGTTTAAGAAATGGTTGAAGTAATATATCAACAAGATTACTAAGTCTATGTGTAGGACAGGATGGACATGCAATTATCGGTCTGAATTTTAAGTCTGCGGGATTGGGAATTTCTATATATTCAGACTTTTGTAATTTAATCGCTTCTTTAATATTTTCGGATTTGTGAATCTTAGGAAGTCCATAGAAATTGCTGGTTTTGTAATCAAAATTGATTAAGTAGTCTATTTCTTTCTTGGTTAGAATTTCATCATATTTATTACAGAGTTTATTTATTTTTGAAATGATAGTTTTGTCGTTATTTGAATCAAGTGCTCTATAATTTGTTTGATCATTGATCATTTCATCGATTTTGTCTTTATAGTAGTCTTTGTTCATGATAACTACAGCACTTCCTTTATCTGCCTCTTTTATAATAATATCTTTTAAGTTTTGAATTTCTTTAAGAGCTTTTCTCTGTTTTAGAGATAAATTTTAGGTACATCTGAATTTTCAGTAAAATTTGAATTCCACAAGTTTTCAAAATATTTATCCAAAATTTTGTCCCTACCTTTTTCCGGATGGAATTTTGATTTATTCCAAACAATTGATTCATCTTGAAAATTAGTTTCATGGAAAAATTCCTTGAGTCTAAATTTTCTTTCGAATTCTTTTAAATCTCTTTTTAATTCGGGGATATTAGAGTTTGGTGTTGGACAAAATCTCAAGCCTAATTTTAAAACATTGATTTGATCTTTTGACAGTTTAGTAGATGACAAATTTATGACTTTAGGTTTAAGATCTGCAATATTTACGGAGGTAGTTTTAATCCCGTTTCCTCCTCTAAAAAATACTGGTCATGAAACACATTATGATCGTTTCTATTTTCTCTTCTAAGAGGTCTTTTACGAAATCTCTGTCCAATATAAAGAGTTCCGTTTCTATTGTCAAAATTTCTTTCTCTTCTCTGTCTTTCGTCACTATTGTATGTGCCAAATCGGTCAGCTCTTGGGAAATCATGTGCGTTCTTGTTAGCAACCATTTCGGCATAAGAAATGTTTCGTAAACTGCCTATCCTGTTATTTGATGATTCGTTGTGCCTTGATGATTGGTATTCGCCTTTTTCTCCGTTTCGTTCTCGATTTGAATTGAAAGGATATGGATAGGGATATGGTTATATGGTATTTAAAGATAAACTCGATTCTTGTGTTCACAATTGATTTATATCGTGAATTAAAAAAAATACCCCTTCTGATGGATTTTATCCCTTCGGAAAGGGTGTCGAGCAGTACATCATATTTTGTTGCCCAACGTCTTGCATATTCTTCACAAGAGTCCACGATAATTTCAAAATTTTGGTTCCATGTGAAGGAGTTACTTTCTATGTATTTGGGACCCTTTTTAACCCGTTTTTCGACTATACTAAGGTCACCAGTAGTAACGTGTCCACCAGGAGAGTAGTTGAAATCCGATGACGAACACTCGCAAGGAAGAAGGAAGTGGATGTAGTGAGGGATTACTCAAAAAATACACTGCAAGAATCGTTTGTAATTGTAAATTTTTATGCAACTGTTGGTATGTAGCTAAAGGAAATACATGGATTTTCATTTCTTTTGAAATATGATACGACTTTTTCCTTGACAATTTTGTGATTCAAAACTTGAGAACAATTCAATTTATCAATATCTTTGTTTGCAAAACTTACTTTAATGGAAGGGCGGTATGTTTTTTCATCTGATCTAACTGCTTGAAAAAAAAACGAAAAGTAGAAACGTCCATGATGAAATCTTGCAGTCTGTATTCTGGGGAACGTGTATCGGTAAATGTGATGTCCTAAGTATATTCGTAGATTTCGTCTAACTTTCGTAAAAGAAAGGAGTATAATTTGGTACGAAAATGATGCAGGCCTAGAGGCTCTTTCAAAAAATGGAACCAAGTCATCGAACGAGAATCTATGTATTTCTGACCTATTATATTTACAAATGCCATGACTTCAAGGTCTTCTTTGTGGTCTGTCGAATACACTTATCACATTTTGCGATTACCCACCAGGACCTGCTAACTGTCCTATGTTACTTATGTTGTCGTTGCACCCATATAGCGCTGTAGTGTGACGATTTTTATCCAGAACTCTTCTCTGTTGTGACGGAATGGTGTGCTCAAATTTGGATTGTTTGTGAGGTGATATATTTTCTTATAGAAGTTGATTCCCTTTATTATCGATTTTGAGCGATGTCCTGACATTTTGGTTCGGAGCTGACCTTTGGTTTCACCCACAAAAATCAATCCACAAAGTGAGCACTCTATTCAGCTATTCGGTATGCAACATCAGATGTCTTACACCTTAAGTTGTCAAAACTATGCATGTTAAACACATGTTAAATGTCTGTGTTGTACAGTGGTGATCGTAGTAGTTTACACACTGTTTTTCGGAAACTTCGGGCACACCTCGGAAACTTCGTAAGGAGAAAACTAGTAATTCGGAAACTTCGGGCTAAATTCCGCCCTACATTTACCGATGTTGTCAAAATTTCCTAACTTTCCGAATTTCACCGGAATAACTTAAATAATTGTATTTACCAGAAATCCAAAACGAGGCTGCGTGAATATTTATTATTATTGTTTATTTCTTTTAATAAATATATTATTTCGAAATTGTATTTCATTTGAAGGCATCAAATGCACAATTGATTCAATTTGATTGTCTAACGATAAGACATAAAGTGACGATAAAATTCATTTTCGTTTTCTATCATTGCAAACAACGGATCTGTAATTTTTTAACGATAAGACGAGGTTAATTTCCTCAAATATAGACCCTTTCACTCTAACGAAGCGCCATCTTGCGGAGCATGCGCATTGAACGCACTGAGTGGATACTGAGTGTAGGCGAACGCAATGTACAATAAAATACGTCCTGTAAATGAAGCCAAAATCCTTTTCCCCTGTGTATTTTTCTACGTCTTTATTCTAATTTGAGCTCCCTTGTCAAGTTTTCAAATGTTCCCGGGCCGCTATTTATAGCATCGAGTCGTCCTAAACAAAGACAATAGGAGAAACCAAGAATCCAAAAGCGCATCATGTGACATCAAAAATATATGCTGAAATGATTGGTATTTCAAAGTTTGTGGTGCCCAATTCGTTTCCAATATTTTTTTCTCATTTTTTCCCTTTAATTTTTCTTTATTTTTTTTTCTTTCTTTCTTTCTTTCTTTCTTTCTTTTTTTGTTGTTTTTGGTTTTGAACTCAGACGCCATATGATCAAGACTGAGCCGTTTCAATGATTTTATAGTTTTTTTTCTATCGTGATTCTTATGTTGTCTATGCGTAAAATTAAAGATACATTGTTCGTAGGCCTATGTAATAATTAATCATTTAATTTCCATTGTTATTATTAAGAAACAACGATTCTGATTGGCCGAAAAATTTTGTTGATACCTGTATCAACACAAAACGGAAGAACGCGCTTAGCAACGTCATAAGCAACGTCGTTAGCAACACGATTTCAAAGCTGCAAATAAACGCTCAAAAGCGACGTAATGAAATGATAAGTAATCAATGTAATATTTTTAGGTTGATCGAGGTATCAACACCAAAAATTGAGGGAAAACTTTTGCATCTTGCGCTACGCGCATGATGCAGTTTTCCCTCAATTTTTGATGTTGATACCTCGATCAACCAAAAAAATATTACAATGATTCCTTAAATCAATAAAGAGCTGTTCAAATATGTGCAAAATCGCAATGATTAAGTGCAATTTTGCACATGTAAGAGCAGCTCTAGATAACGTTTCTCCCAATAAATTTGAGGTCAATATCAATGATCGTTTTTTTTTCACGAGAGCCAAAATGCAATCACCAATTTTGCTATTGCTCTTTTTTTTTTCTTTTTTTTTTTTAGTTTCGATTTACCTACTTCCCTCCCTCCCGGCAAAAAAAAAGTCATAGGAAAGAAGAAAAAGGAAATCAATTAATATACAGTATACGGAGTTGATTACTAGTTTGTTTTTGTTTTTTTCGATACTTTTAAAACATGTTGCTTTATTTAACATTAGCGGATTCAGACACCGTTGGGGGGGGGGGGGGGTGCCCAGAGAAGATGATTGTGAAACTTTTTTACAACGAAATCAGTGAAATTAATTAGTCAGAATAGCCAAAGAACGATCCAGAAAATTGCCAGATTTAGGCAAAACAAAAAAGGAATCGGGTCGCATTTCGGCTACTTATTACAATAAATTTTCCTCAACTGACAATCTTAGTATCATCAATATGATCAAGAGAAGGATGGAATACGCACCAAAGATTTCCTCAAGAATGTATGTTTTTCGACATTACCGATAACAATCTCTGTGCTGATACAGAGAATGAGGTACCCGGTGTGACCTCGTGTTGTTCATGTAATCATTCTTTTTTTCATTAACAGTTAAAAGCGGGGATCTAGCATGAGGGTTAGAATGGACCTTCTCCAGCCTAGAATTTTGCAAAAATGCTCTATTTACGTATACACGTGTATTTTATCTTCATAATATCATGGACCAAACCCCCCCCCCCCAATAAATGACTAGACCTACTCGCCCTCGTCATAACTTAATTTTCTTGGTCCGCCAATTTCCCAAGGTGTTGTTGAAAGAATATAAGAAAATGTCAAAATTGATATAGGTTTTACTATTCTTGATTTATATACAATATTGTTTACTGGCACTGAATCATGTGATTATAAGTCCTTCTAAATAAAGTTCAAACACGCAGAATTTTTTATCTAAATGTTCTCCTGGGAGACCCCGAACCTTCTGCCCTCCATACCCACCCACTCGGCCCTTCCGTTTCTTTCAGCCTCGCAAGTCATCCCAACCTAAAAGTGTATGTGAACCGCCCCCCCCCCCTTTTTTTACCAGGTCGTTGGGGCTTTGCAATATTCGATTAAAATGTATGTTTACTCTTCTCATGCAAATTGACGGGACAAAAGATTTTTTGATGCGAAAGAAATCGAGCTCAATGTTGGAAAATTGAGTTGGCACATACTGAAAGAAAGAAGAATTATTTTTGCCTCAAATACAGTGGTAATTTAGCAGATTGGAGATATCCCACTCCCCACTGAAATGACTCCCACTCGAAATCCACCCGTTTACCTGAGTGAACTCCCACTCCCCACCAGGATCCGCCACTCACCTGGATTTGCACCTGTTCAAGCGTACATGTATATCATTGTTTATTGTGAATACACGATTGATCTCACCTGATATAATGTCCAGGTTGATTCTAGAGACATTGAAGGAAAATTAATGGGAAAATATTTCTAAGCAACAGATTTAAACTTGCAATAGCAATATTTTATGGATCAAAAACTTGAGAATTTGCTTGTATGTGAGCTCATTGAGTCATTCATACATGTACAGAATTTAAAAGAAAGTCCTGATATATTTCACGTTCAATCGCTTAAACAGTCGTTTTCCGAGTATTTCAAATATGCATGAAATGAAAAGGGCGGTTATGTACTAAAAATTCACGAAATAAAAAAAAAGTTTTCATATGAATATATTTCTGTGCGAATTTCATTCAAAATCTGTTGTTTGTGATCATTTTAAATTTTTTTTTTTTTTTTTTTGACAGTTTGCTCCGTTTTTTTTTTTTCCGAATGTGTTTTTCTTTTTTGACCGATGGAAATTTTCAAAATATATGACTTTTGTATAAATTTTGGACGCACGTTTGTCTTATTTTCTTAAACGGGAACTTGTCAGCGACCAGTAGACATCAGGAAACAATACGCTGGCCGATATATTTCATAATTCACTGGCCGGGATTTTTCACAATTCATCTCGAATGTATAGAAGTTTCTATAAATTGAAACAATGACTTATTATTTCTGCCGTGCGAGGGGAATGTCCGCTTCCAACAGAAGGACCAACACTTTTCTAATAACGGAAAAATAGACGACCTTGTCTTTAAATCAGAGTGTAACTCGTTCAAAGACAGTTTTCTATGCCTACACTTTCATACATGTACGGTTATTACCCAATTAACAAAGGTGATTTGACAAGTATACACACCTGTCAATTAAACATGCAAAGTACCTAAAAGGTACCGCATTACCAGGTGAGAATTCACCCGAGCGTAAAAACATCGCCGGGTATTATCTACAGATAGAATAGAAAGAAAGGGGGATTAAAGATAATTTTTAAGGAATAAATTCATGTATGTTAAAAATCTTATTTTTGCGTATTTATTGTAGAGCTTTATTTTTTTTCTTTGAAAACACACATTGCTGGTAGTATACCTTTTTTAAGATATGGTACCAAAATTAATGATGAATTTAAATCGATCCCCCCTCCCGATATATTAGTAAATCTTGATTTAGAAAACTTTCCGCTTTATCTCTGCTTTTCATTTGGTCGTTACCCCCTTTTAATATGAATCGGACCACAGATAAAGATGGTGATTGTTGTAGGGAGAGGGCGTAAGGGGGGGGGGGGGGTCGGTCCTTACCCCGTCTGCGTGTATATCCGCGCATGATAGCATTCTTTTTATGGCATCTTCCTTTTGCATTTGTAATTCCATATTTAAACAGTGCGGATATCATACCTGTCAAATGCCGAAAACTGTAACTAGAGAAGTCTATCTACATGTACATGTAGATGAAAAGTGACGGGAGGACGAATGGAAATATTTTAGTATCAAATCCATAACACAATGCTAAATGGAAATTATACATGTAACATGATTCGATCTGCACAAGGAAAAAAGAAGAGAATATTGGAAACAACGATCATATTTGTATGACTTAAAGAAATACAATAATCGCTTATTTTTATAGATCTCATATTTTCATATCATTTCCCAACTCCCCGGTCCACCTCCGGGCTCCCTTGGATTTCTGCTGTTCTAAGCAAACAAAAAATAGAGAGATGGAAAATACAAGAGCCCCCTTCTGGCCTCCTTCCCTTCCAAAATATGCTTCTGACTCAAGTTTCATAATCGCTCTAATATTATATTTGGAGTCCACCCCCCCCCCCAAAAAAAAATCAAAGTATGTATTTCTTCATTGACGATCTAACGAACTGCAATCACAAGTTAACTTTTTTTTTAAGTATGACCCTACCCCAAAAACAAAATGCATGAAAAATATGACAAAGAGAGAGGGTACATATTTTCGATTTAAAGGTAATATAATTATCATTTGGTCGTCCGAATTGAGACGGAGGAAACTCAGGAAAGAGATAAGCTTTCAATAAATCAAAAAGAATCATCGTTTCATCCGTTTGGGGTATGAAAAAAGAATATTTCTGTTTCATATGTAAGAGTGAGTAATTTGAATGTACGTAACAAAATTTTATCAAATGATTAATGTATATATTGGACCGTATATAATTTACAAAAGCTTCATATAAAAATTAATGAGCGCAACATTTATCACAGAATGATTCCTTGCAGTCTTTATAATCTTCACATCTTTAAAATAGATCCTTCTCCTTTCTTTTAAACCTGCAGAGGACTAAGCATGTTAGGAGTAAAGTAACCGGGGCTTCTCTCTGATATGCTACCGTCATGCCGCCAGGTAAAACGAGGTGAACTGCCCGAGCGGGTTACAGGTGTGATTTCAACAGAGTAAGCACGTAACCGATATATTTCTAATAGACGAGAGGGGGGGGGGGGTGTAATGGGACCAATATGACCACTGAAGACTTCTTCATAAATCCGTAAGTTTACACCTTATTTTTTTTTCTTTTGCAGAAAATTGCCATCATGATTTATTACTGTTGTATTTCCCGGCTTATCGAACAATTATCGAACAATTATCGTTATTTTCAAAGAGAGAGAAAAGAAATGAAAAAAAAAAACAAACAAACAAACAAACAAACAAAAATAACATTTTTGCTTTTATTTTGCAAACTTCACAGAGTGCGATTCCGATTCCATTTTAAAAACTTATCAGTGTGTTGCACATCAAAAGCCAATACGGGAACAAAACATTTTTGACTTCAATTTTACTGACCGGTCGTGCCAGTACCATTTATATGGTGTTTTAAATTCATGCACACTCTCAGTTTGAAAATTTTAGTTGTCGGTCTGGCCAAATTAAATCTGAGTCGTCTGGCCAAAATAAATCTGAGTCGTCTGGCCAAAATAAACTAAATAAAGTTTATTAGCATTTAAAAGACAATTGCAAACAGAGGAAACATCGCACAAATAATCTTAATAAATGTAAAAAAAAAAAAATCTCAGTTACCATGATTTACTGGTGTTCATTGTAATTCACCCGAAAAAAGGGCAGAAAAATAAGGCCAAGCAAAAAAAAGTTGGTTCTCAGGCCTAATTTTTTCAAATCATATGCGGCATGAAGTTTTTTTTTTTCATTAAACATTTTCAGAACAACTGCAAATTGGAATCTGTTGACATCTTTGATGCCGATAATTTGTTTTCTAGGCGTGTGATTGATGTTTCTGCCCAGATTTATTACTTTTTGTATTCAATGAATGACCACTTGAAATGACATGAAAATTTTACGGACGAACGCATACACAAGTACATGTACATTTAGATAAGATATAAGTGGACGTTAGAGATTTAAATCTCAGGCACAGAACAAGAATACAAAAGAATGTCATAGAGAAAATCAATATTTTACGTTTATAGCTATGTTTTCAACGTAGTGCCTGCTCCGTCATCGGCGTCCTTATTCCGTAAATTCTCTTGAATTCGATGTTATCCCAGGACTTCTGTTTCTCTAGTCGGACATTGGTTGTGGAGAAGTTAGGCTCGTTCAGCTGTTCAACCAGATCTGTCGCCTTCTCTGTCAGAACAGGGCTGATAGGGGGATTTCTCTTGATACGGTTTCCGTAAACCACTAGGTCAGGGCTCCCTCCATGTCAACTGTCTTGCCAGATCGACGTCTTTGCTAGTCTGGGTTGGAATTTCGCGGATGACATCGCTTTTCTTGAAGATGTTGGATATTTGGGACTGCGAATTTCTTGGCAATCTATATATGGGGAAGGGGGGGGGGTTCCTCTGTTCCGGGAGCTTCACTGCTTTGTACTTATCGGCCACGATATGTCTGTTCTTTTTCTTTTCTATCTTTGGATCGGGACTGAATGATAAGGATGGGAAGTAAACGGTCGTTTTTATTGGCATAACATCCTATGCCAAGCCTCCGTTTTTCATGTTCAGTAATTTATAGAGGATAAATCAATGTTTGATCGGCTCATCATTTGGTAATTTTGAGTTGTACAACAGTTTTACCAACGACCGGTCATTAAAAAATGAAGACGAAACCGAAATAATGCTTTTTATAATTTGATATTTTAGCGAGGCCTAATTATGACGTGTTGGTCAATGTTGGTCAAATCGATCGTTTAATGCCACGACATGGAATACACCCACTTCGGACTTTCTATTCTAGTTTTAAAAAATCAATATCGTTGCATAAATTCTACACAGGGGTATCCACGGTAGTGTTAAAATAACACTCCATACTATCTCCCTTACAATGATTGACAGGTGAAAAGGTGAAGCCAGACGGTAATTAGCTGGAAAACGGGAAATTTTTTTTACCTGTGTTTCGATTTGGTACCTTGCCGAATTCCGGAATTTACGATTACTTTAATTCTTACGTTATTTTGGTTGAAAAAAAAAATCGAATGCGTCCTGAGAACCAATTCTTTTTTTTTTCTTGGCCTAGTTCATTCTGAAAACTTTTGATACTAACTTAGAAAAACATTTAACTTCCCCGATTCACTACCAGGAATATTCGATCAACAAAGATGGTGAACAACAAAAGTAGACTGGCGATGTTACCTGTGCGCGGTTAGGATCAAAGAGATTGTTTAACACCTGTAGAGGTGAGCTGGGTGACACCGTGGTGAGTGGGGAGTGGATTGCCACTGACTGAGTGAAGATGCTAAAATTCCCCACTCGAATTCCACCCTTTCGGTGGGGAGTGGGATATCTCCGATCTGCTAAAATATGACTGTAGTAGAAGATTAAGGGATGCGGGGTCTGAAGGAATACATATGTGATATGTGACAGCTCTATCTCTAACCATTCATACGTTTTTACCAGTGTTAAAGTGTTATCAAAAGTAGGTCAAAGGCCACAGTTAAGGTCACAAGGTAAATAATTTTAGTATCAATGGAAAGCTCTTCTCACAAGGAATACACATGTGGAATATGAAAGCTCTATCATCTACCATTAAAAAGTAAATTGTGGTCATGTTAAAGTTTCTCAAAAGTAGGTCAAAGGTCACGGTTAAGGTCACGAGGTTAATAATTTTAGAATCAACGGAAAGGTCTTGGTATAAGGAATACACATACGAAATATGAAATCCGTTTCACTTAACATTAAAAATTTATGCCCATGCAATGTTATAGTTTTTGCAACGGACAAACAAACAGACAACAAATGGACAAAAATAAAACCCGAGGGATAATGAAAAGTGAACATATTAATTTTTTTCAAATAATGTCAACGATTTATTTTGATTATTTCTTCAATGCAATATTTTGTTATACATGTATATTCATGGATTCATTAATAATATTGAGAAGGGTTCACTTATCTCTGAAATCTAACTTGTGGAAATGGGAAGCAACGGGGTATGAATGTCATTATTGTAACACCCTATATGCGACTATGTCCGATTATACTAGTATACATGTATATGACCATTGTAATGTATACATAGCATTATAATTGAGCTTGAATAGCATTGCAAGCGCATGCCGTCCCCTCAATTAGCAAAATAAATAGATAAATAAATAGATAACCATTTCTTGATTTTACAATTTTGCAAAAAAAAAAAAAAAAAAGAGAAAAGACGATCACCCCAATGTTCAGAACGTCTGTAAAAAGCCTATGAAACACCTTGCATGCAGGGGCGTAGCCAGGCGTACGTTTGTACGCAAAAACGTCTACATCGTTTTCACATCGCAAAAAAAACTGGGAAGGACGAGAGAGTGTCACTCACGGAAGCGGCCAAAAAGATGGGGAAGGGACTTATGAAATTGTATTTTAAGCAAACTACTGTTCTGGACTAGCTCACAGACACTCCAGAAACCACCGATTTTAATGCATTTTTCAAATGTTTCTCAGGCTTCATTTGAGCTCAATGAAATGATCGCTACTGAACAAAGTGCGAGCAGTCGAATGAAAAGAACTTCCGATATCTGTATGTGGACCTACATATAAGTATTTAGGGAATTTCATGTTCACACCTCAAGTTTTCTTTATCTCATATATAGCTCATCGTCTGCTGACATCGTATCATATGCTTTAACCCATCTAAATTCAGCTCAAATACGGTCAAGATGTCAGCAATTTGCTTTATTTATTTTTTTTTTTATTTTCTCGGAAGAGCCCCCGAACTTCCTTTGATTGGAGGGATAAGTAAACATATTTCTATTCTGTTCTCACTTGACACTTCGGGTCTCGCAAGACATCCCCATAGAAAGTGTCTATGCCAATGGACAACTAAAGTTCTGGGTCAAACCCTTCTTTAGACGTCCACATCGAAATTCTTTACAGTGTCGACTTTTGGGGAAAATTACAGTGCTGTCAGATCGAATTTTTTATACTGAATTTACCGGAGTGATTTATGCATACATGTATTAACTTACAATTTGAGTTGGGTGTAGGTGTTTGCATATGAATTATGTGGTTTAATTCTAGGAGATGACTCGGTCCCTCCCCTAAGATCTACTGACGTATAAATGAGAGGTTATGTAAACACAGAGAAATAAAATACATGTGTAGCTTATGGGATGAAACAATAAAAGAATAGAAAACATGAAAATAAATAAATTAATTAATTAATCGTTTGACAAAAATAAATTGACAGACTGATGAAAAATAATTATGTACGGAAACAGCATTGAAATGGAGTGGGATGCCACCTCCGTCTATAGAGAGCCAAAATAAATCAAACATCTAGATTAGTAAACGACTCCATATCTTGTATCTTGTTGTATTTTGTATAGTTTTTAAGTTGACTTTTCAGTATAAAAACACTTTATTATGAATATTAGGCAAATTTACCATTTGTTCGTCTTAGAATAATCTAGTCGGTTGATAATTTAAACAAATGATGTATCTAGGCATGTTTTCTGATTGTTGAAAAAGCTTTGGAGTCGGATATTCTCTCTCAAGAATTATTAAAACCATTAATAAATGTTTCAAAACAATAAAAATGCACCAGTGACTCAAATAACATGCCATAGACGTTGTGTTTATGTTATGCACATGTGCTATGACGCGAACCATATGACGCGTTATCCACTCAGTGACGTTTCTGCGCATGTACCTTAGAAAAGAAGGTCAAATAGCTGAGTCAAGGTCAAAAGGTACAAAATTATGGTATGTTTAGAATGGCATTGTTACAAGGAAAATACATGTGAAATATCAAAGCCCTATCACCTACCAATCAAAAGATATAGCCAATATTAATTTAATTGAAAAGTAGGTCAAATATCTAGATCAAGGTCAAATTTTATGGTCTGTGTAGAAAGGTCTTGTCAGAAGGAAAACACATGTGAAATATCAAAGCCCTATCACTTACCAATCAAAAGATATATCCATTCTTAATTTTTTTTAAAAAGTAGGTCAAATATGTAGGTTATTTTCAAAACTTACTATTCTGATTTAGACAAATCCAATTCATGGTACTGCCTTCCGAGTGTCCTTTGACCTTAGACGCAAGAACCATAGATTTACATTGACGTCAAGAGACTATCTTATATCTATCTTTTTATCAATAAAATATAAATCGACACGGTTATAACAACTCTTACCAGATAACTATCATTAAACTGGTATCTTCCCCCGAAAAAAAAAAAGACACATGGCGATGCGGTGCAGTGTTACTTTGGACTACTTGAGGTTTGAATTTCTACGCGATACGAGAACTATTCTCCGAATCTTCATTACAAATAGCTCTATAAACCATTTTTCACCTCAATAATTGCATTGGATTCATCATTTACAACTTGCACTTACACTTGTGTCGTTTAAATATTTTTGTCCTAATGATAGTGGTACTATTTCTTACTTCGCAAGACGAATATATAGTTTTTTCTGCGTTTTTGGCTCATACTTATAGAATAATACGGAAGTGTAGAAGTGATACGAATGAAGTTGGCTTTGGATTCATCATTTAGAACTTGCACGTACACTTGTATCGTTTAAAATGTTTTTGTCCAAATGATAGTGGTACTATTACTTACCTCGCAAGACGAATATATACAGTTTTTGTGTTGTTTGGCCCATACTAATAGAATAATACGGAAGTGTACAAGTGATACAAATGTAGTTGGCTTTGCCAACTCAAAAATGCCCCTTTCCGAGCTGGTTTTAACCACTTATATGAAGAGTATAGATTTATGAGGCGCATTTTTTTTTTACATATTCAGATATACATGTAAGCGGATACAATAATCTAATAAAGAAATGTTCAGTTGACTGCTATACCCGTTTCCATGGAAACGAGTATTTTGAAAATGTTCCGTTTTCAATATTCCCAAAATTCTGAAAAATTCAGACATGATTACCATGGCAACAGAAACTTTAACTGCAAAAGTGAAGCCAATTTTCATCATACTGAGTCATACCTATGTCCTTTACCAAAAATCGGTTACATACTGTGCCACGGTCCTATGGAAAAATTTTAGTCCTTACAGAGAATTAGTATTATTGTGCCAAGTTTCTTTTTCGAAATAACATGTACAACAAATTACAATGCTTGTAAAGCTTTTGGAAATTACTTCAGTTGTATTTTGGATTAGGATAAACATCTGTATTTATTCAATTTATTCATGTTAGCAGTGCCACATACAGCCTAACTGATTTTAACAATGTTAAATGTCTTCAAATTTAATATCACCATTTAGGAACAAATGAATTTTCAGCATGGACCAGACATGCACGATTCAGGTACTTAAGGGATCCTCAATCTAAGCAATGTAATATTGCCAGAGAGTGGAAAATATTATGTACAAAATTTGTCGAAAGACGTAGCAGGATAGGATGGATACGATACTACAGGACTCTCCTTTTAGAAATTTCAAGAACTTTTAAGAACATACATTTTTCGAATGCCTTGAATGGTTTGACAGTAAGAGTTTTGAATATATTTCCCTGACATTGTCGCCATAGCACTTTCTACATAGACATAACGTCAGACAGTGCATTAATTTTATATATTGTTTTCATTTTCGTGCTTTAACATCGACGGCGGGTGCGGCTAGCCAACAGGGGATGCTTAATCCTCCCGGGCACCTGGTCCTACCTCTAGCTTGCTAGGGGTCCGTCGATGCTTAATTTTGTGCTTTATTGTGAGTGCTGTTCAGATTATCGTCAGAATATCTTTAACTCTTTGGAGAGACGATCAACCAAAGTTGATCAAATGCCCTCGGAATCTACGGTCTACCATCTGTCAGATACATGTGATTTAACATTTGTATACATGTATTATCAGTAATAATACGGAGGTGTTCCAACTCTAACAGGTAAGTGTTATTTCTTGATGGAGTTGTACTTCTAATGGATAACTAGCACTTCATCTAGGTAAATTCCTTCAAGTTAGAATTTTGTAATTTACTTATCCAAGTCCAGACTCAAGGACCAAGTACTTTTTTTTTATTTATAAAGCACCTGAATTAATAGTTGATTCCTTCCTTAGACTGGACCCTTTGGAAATTGCCCTTTAGGTCGAGCAAGGAATGTTGAACCGTTATTATATTGTTCCGTAATTCGACGCAATTATCTAACATTTATCATTCACATTCACTGCTCTCCTCTCGGGTATCTGGTCCGATCACTAGCTTGCTAGGTGTCTGGCGATGCTCAATTTGATGCTCTATTGTGAGTGCTGTTGCGATTATTCTCATGATTTAACTCAGTTAATTAATCAAATAATGATAAAAAATAGTTCCCAGAGTTTCCTAATGCTCGACTGCATAGCATAATGTAAAATGGTTTTTAATGACAGCCAATATCTTAAGCTCGCTTTTCCCGAATTTATATAATAATACACAATTCTATACTCATGAAGCACCTATACTTTGCTTAATGTTAAACGTCTTCAAATCCAATAGCATCATTTATAAACGGATAAATTTGCAGCATGGACCAGACATGCACGTTTCGGGTGCTCAACCCTCGTCAGTGATCCTCAATCTGAACAATGTGATATGGCCAATTATTGTCTTCTAAAAAGGCAAAATCACTCAAGCAGAAAAAGTAGATCAAGATCATACTATAAAATTTCAATTTAAGATACATCCAATTTGAAAGTTTGGAATATGTAGAACTCATAGTTAACTAAATATTGGCATTTAAAGGCAAAAGCATTCAAACAGAAAAAAATAGATCATGGTCATTTAATGAAAGTTTGATCAAAGATACATTCAATATGTAAGCTTGGAACATGTAGCACTTATACTTTGCTCAATATTGGCGTTTAAAGGCAAAATCACTCAAGCGGATGAAGTAGGTCAAGGTATATTTATGAATGTTTGATCAAAGTTTCATCCACCATGTAATTTTGGAACATATAGCACTTAAGCGAAAAAAGAAGGACACGGTCATTTTATGACAGTTTGATCAAAGATACATCCATCATGTAATTTTGGAACATGTAGCATTTATACTTTGCTCAATATTGGCATTTAAAGGCAAAATCACTCAAGCGGAAAAAGTAGGTCAACTCATTTTATGAAAGTTTGATACAAGATACATCTAACATGTACGTTTGGAACACGTAGCACTTATACCTTGCTCAATATTGGTTTTTAAAAGGTAAAATCATTCAAGCAGAAAAATGTAGGTCGAGGTCAATTTATGAAAGTTTGATCAAAGATACATCCACCATGTATATTTGTAAGTTTCGAACATGTAGCACTTATACCTTGCTCAATATTAGCTTTTAATGGCAAAATCACTCAAGCCGAAAAAGTAGGTCAGCGTCGTTTTATGAAAGTTTGATCAGAGATACATCCGACAGGTAAATTAAGAACATGTAGCACTTAAACTTCGCTCAATATCGGCTGTTAAAGGCAAAATTAATCAAGCGGAAAAAAGTAAATCAATGGTTTTTTTTTTTATGAAAGTTTGATAAAAGATACATCCACCATGTAAGATTGGAAAATGAAGCACTTACACTTTGCTCAATATTGGCTTTTAAAGGCAAAATCACTCAAGCGGAAAAAGAAGGTCAAGGTAATTTTATGAAAGTTTGATCAAAGATACATCCACCATGCACGTATGGAACATGTAGCACTTATACTTTGCTCAATATTGGCTTTTAAAGTCAAAATCACTCAAGCGGAAAAAAGTATGTCAAGGTAATTTTATGAAAGTTTGATCAAAGATACATCCACCGTGTATGTTTTGAACATGTAGCACTTATACTTTGCTCAATATTGGCTTTTAAGGGCAAAATCGTCAAAGCGGAAAAAGTATGTCACGGTCATTCTATGAAATTTTGATCAAATTTATATCTACCATAAAAGTTAGGAACATGTAGGATTTATATTTTGCTCAATATTGGCGTTTCAAAAGTAATGTGTTTATCTATCCTCATTTTCTTTTACAATTTATAGAGGACTGTTTTGAGTTTCTCATGTGATTGCTTGATTGAAATCGACCGCAATTTATAGACGCTATGATGTTTTAAAATTACCACGTATTTAATCGAATGCTAAAAATCGAGAGTTATATCCCTTATCTATGAAAAACTAATAACGCTGATATCATGTGGAGTTCATATTCTTGAATGTATATTACATTAATCATTTTTTATATGAACTTTGTTGAATTTCAACGGAAGCACTAAACCAAGTACAATCGCCAATATATTTCATATTTTATAGTCACCTCAATGAAGTTCAAGATAAGACAAATCGATTGATGTACATATATATAGATGTTAACCCTGTCATTATTTTCAAAATGACATTATATTGCACCAAACGTCACTAAAAACGATTAACAGTTGCATTTGACGTCACTTAATTACGTCAAACGTTTTGAAGCACGCCTTCGTGGTCATCAGAAAAAGATGACATTCGGCGTCATTGCATTTTACTGTTTTAATTTCCTTTATGATATTACTAATTGAAACTTCGTATTAAAGGTATAATTTACATGAATAATTGTCAAATATATATAAAATCGTTATAACAAGAGTTTCGTAGTTTTCTAGAAACAAAATTTTGTGTCATATCTAATTCCATATTTACCGATATTACCTTATATATGTATATACTGATATACAAATCAAAACAGACAAAAAATAGTCATAAAATGTGTCCAGGCGTGTAGACAATGGTTCTGCTTTGCCCTTCAGAAAAGCTAGCAAGCCTTCTACTTACTTTATTAACTTATTGCATTATCTTACGTATCTGCGAAGGTGAAGAGAGACCCGAATTTTATATGCTAGTTTGTAAAGGACTGATCGATTTTCTATGTTTAGTTTATCTCATAAATATTAATTATTCAAGTCTGAATAAAATATGAAAAAAATAAACATAAAGAAGTTCCTTTATCATGTTTATTTTCACAAAAAGCAATCAGATTTGATTGAATTGAAATTTTGCAACCACAACTAACTTTCTCCGTCAAAGCAAATGCAGTAACGTCACTCCTTTTTTACCATGACGTAACTGACGTAAACGTAAGCTAAAGGCTAAATTTTCGTATGCACGAACATAAGACGACAGCTAAGCCGCGAGACAAGTTCAAGGCAAAATTACTTAAGCGGAAAAAATCAGGTAACGGTGAATTTATGAAAGTTTGATCCAAAAAATATCCACATTGTAAGTTTTGAACATGTAGCACTTACACTTTGCTCAGTATTAGCTTTTAAAGGCAAAAAATCACTCAAGCGGAAAAAGTTGGTCACGGTCATTTTATGAAAGTTTGATCAAAGATACATCCACCATGTTAGTTTGGAACATGTAGCACTTATACTTTGCTTAATATTGACCATTAAAAGTAAAATATTGCTATCTTAACAATTACCTTATCATCTCAACATTTGCCGTATCATTTGAAATAATTTTAAAAATCCCCAGGGCTACATTTCAATCCTGTAATATTAAGGTCGTTCGGTACAGGCGTCATTTCGAAGTTACGTTTTCCGTAAAACGAATACATTTTGATATGATTTATACATATTCAAAAAAGCTAACTTTAAATGCAATATGTTGTGCTAATTAAACCCATTTATGAAGTTGGTTTTTCTGAGTAACAACGTCATAAAGTAGGTGTAGAACACTACCTACATGGCATATTTTTGCGCCGTTCTTATGCGCTAAACTGCATAATAACAATGTCAAATTATACAAAATATAAAACCGGTGTTGACAAAATGCACTGAGTTGGATTTCTGAGTGATCAATCTCTTTAATCGTTAGTTTATCGTAACATTTTCTAGTAATGTGTAAAATAAACCTTGCAATTCATATTTTAACGGGGTTTTTTTTTACTCCTGATCTTTGATTTTCATATACTTTTAACGAATATTCAAAATCTAGGCGACATTTCTCCTTATAGAAATTAACATCCTATATACTACATGTACTCTTGGTATTGATGTAATAAAATCATCCAAAACATCCCCTATGTGTTCCATTATTCTCATTTATATTTGCGTCGATGCATTTATAAACGTTAAGGAAAATGGGACTTTTATCTTGCCGTTGTAATAATAAAGACCTTGTACATTTGGCGAGATAATTTTCTTACAATCGTGTCATCCTAAGAAAATAAAACATTGATAAGGAAAATGTATTTATTAATCATTTAATTATGTGCATACATTCACAAAATATTGTCTATAACATGGATATTCTGCATGTTTTTGCATGTTATCCTCCTTTATTTTGTCACATTAAGGTTACCTTTTTTTCTCCTAATAGTTATTATTAAAAAACGAGTCGAAACAGATTTATTATATTCCAGTACAGTTTTCTTGAAATCGTTTTGAAAATACTGATATCAAAAAATTAATCTAAACATGGACCAAATTTTTTGTTACAGGTGATAGAAATTTGGTTTTTGACACGTTTTTCGTCATACGGCGACGTCATACATACTGTAACGACGTCTTGAAAGTTTTCACGCCGTAATCGGGGATTCCTTGAATTATTTTGATTACATTCCTTTCATTTTTCATTCTACTAATTTCTAAATTTTGAAGCGATATGCTTTATAAGTGCGTTGCAATATGACCCATTAAAATGTGAACATGAAAAATTCTATAAGTAGGGAAGTTTTCAAACAATCTTAATAAAATTCTAGACAATCAAAACGAAGTTTCAGACGGTTGACGCTTTTTTAGGTGGATGGTGGGGGGGGGGGGGGGGTTGCAAGCTATATGCTTACTGCTTAATTACTAGTGTTTGCTTTAATCAAAGGGACCCAAGTCAGAATCTTCGTCAATTTGTTGGATCTCTCTATGTTATTATTTTGAGATAGCGTCCGAGCAGCGATTTTTTTTTTAAATTTTTGTATTCTTTTAATCTGCAAGAAATAGCCTACTGTCTGTCATTATCTTGTAATTCAACCTTTTTCATTTTTATTTCTAATGAGCCTTGAAACAAATGAGAATGACGTTGTCAAAATACATTCGTTTTCTCTGCGAACGTAAAGCTGACGTTGTGAAAGGTTAGAGCTAATTCTTTAAACTCATTCGATTTCAAAAACAAATAAAGCTACTGTTGATGTAGAAACATTTTTAGATAAAGGAAAGCTTCCTCTCTGACTCATTCGCTCATATAGTTTCCTCCGAATAAATTTTCTCGATAACATTTACCGTCAAACTGATATGTATCATAAATATTCGATTTGATTTGCGCTTTTCTTGACACGAAACTACAGATAAAGTGTTGTAACTTGAAAATAATATCATTATAAACATTAGGAATTTTACAATTTCATTGTAACAGCAAATTACTAGTGCTTGTTGAACTTTCTCTGGGATGCCCAATAAAATGCATCTTAGTAACGCCGCTAAGTAGACAATGTACGCATCGCGCAACAATAAGCCGTTTTACAATTCTGACGGTTTTTAGACATTATTTTCCCCAAAATCAAACGCAATTTTTGGTATAAACATTCAGAAGAGATTTTTCTGATTCCATAGATACCAATTTCATTTCAATTCGTTCAGAATTAAGAGAATTAGAGAATTACGCGACGTTGAGTTTTGGAAACCTATAAGGGATGTATATGCTGGTTAGAGTTACGTTCCTTAGGTGTACCGAACTACTTTAAACAAAGTATGATTAAACATTAAAAAAAAACAAAAACTAACAGCATATTCGATATAAAATTAATATAAGAATGATAATTGTGTGATCTTATTATTTACCTTATCATCTTGTTCAGACGACGCCGACGCAGACACCGGGGGTATTGCAATAGCTCATTTGCACTAAAGTGCAGTCGAGGTAATGAAAATTAAATAACAAATATCGAAAGGTCAATGGCAGAATCACTCAGATAATCTAAAATACTCCGTATATCATTGTTATGGCATACAAATGGTGTTTTTGAAAAATACAAATAGAATTTCCGAGATACATTAAAAGACCGGTACGAATGGGATCTCCTCGATTGCAGCTTCAACAGAAAGACACCAAAAAACACCCATGTGAAACCACAAAGACGAAATACACAACAAGACACGCAAAAAATAAATGAACACCAAATACGACATCAAAACACCAAACACAAATACTACACATAAACCAACTAGGCCGACTTAGGACGGTCATCCGCTAGGTAAGCAGCAAACTGTATAGTTATTCGGATTATGTGTACACAACCCTCCCACTTTTCCGGTAACATATGTCCTATGTCTTCAAATTATTTCGTTCTGTCTGTCTTGAAAATTTCTTAAATTCTTTTCTTTATCAATTCATAATCTCACCTTTTTCTTCTTATCAATCATTGCCCCAGATCTGATTAGTTTTCCAACAACATTCCTGTGTCCATTCTTTCCTGCTCGATGAAGAGGTGTCCAACCTTCCTGTGAATGAAATGATGATAATATCATTTAACTATAAATACAATTTGATGGCAACAATTACAATAACTTTTCGTTTTGTTTGAGTACCATGATAGATATTACGCAAGGTGAGGACGATTCTTCCGTTTGATTCATTTTCTAGTCTTCTTTGTACTTCAATAAATGTGAGTCAAAGTTAGATCTCCCAGCGAACATTCTTGTATATCTAGATTGCGATTGAATGGTTATCAAGCAAACCAAAGGAGATATTACGCCTAAATAAATTTTGTGCAATTTCTTCGTCGACGGCGTTTTAAATACTATCGTTACAGATAGATTATTGTGTTTCTAGCGGTTTGTGAATGCTGTTCACCTAACGTGTCGGTAGACTCATTACAGGTAGATTATTGTAAATAAATTCTGTGCAATTTCTTCGTAGATGGCGTTTCAAGCACGTGTTATCACAGGTAGATTATTGTGATTGCAGCGGTGCTAAAAGTGCATGTACCATTATTTTGCAGAGTGGCATATGTTACACCCGACACGACTAAAGAAAAAAAAAACAACAAAAGAAAGAAACCTGTATAAAACCTGAAACCCCCTCCCAAAAAAAAATTCATGAACCTATGTACATGGGACGATAAAAACCTTTTGCAAGTGTGTATATTTTTGCGTCCGGAGAGATAGAGAGAGAGAGAGAGAGAGATATTAATTAATTTCAAGCTGAAGTTTGCCATTTATCTTTCATGAGAATATTAGTGTTAGCAATAACGTATTTCAAATTTCATAATAACAGAAAAATTAATACCAAATTAAGTTTCCCAGTAGTTTCTGAATTGTTTATTTTGCATGGGCGGAGTGTAACTCCCAATTTAAGTCCAATACTCGTCCAGGTATTTATGCTTTACAAGATGGACCAGTATTTGGATGATGTGGAACCGCAAAGGTCGAGGGAGGACTACCAAGTGCAGCGGTGGCAGGTTATACGATTGTATGGTTACCGACTCCTGTCATCGTTGGGGATTGTAAATGCATACAGCTCCTCCAAGGATGCACCCAAAGGTACAATCCTGTATTTATCATAGGATCCTGGATAAGGGAGGGTGCGTTATTAGACATGTTGGTATTTACAACTGGAAACTGAACATTTTTTTAGTATTTTCCCGATGGTGGTTTTCACAGTTTTTTTTTCTCCTCAAATACCTTAATAATTTGCTGCCATTTTAAACATTCATTTCCAATATTATCAGGTATGATTCCTTTGTAATGATTTCTGAGAATGGCAGTATCCGCCATTATCACATGACTCCTCTCTTTGTATCCGTCAAAAATATATTTATCCACATTACTGTTAATCAAGTAGGGTTTCACTTTTGCTTCAAAGGGCTGATAAACGGCGTTTTCCATTTCTATTTTAGAATCAATTTTTATTTTTTTCATTTGTCTTTCGGCTTTATCGTGAGCGCTGACTGGCTCTTTGAAGTCTGCCATCGCATTTTCATGAGAAGAAAGACTGCCACACATACGTACATAATCACATGATCGCTCCTTACAATTTGGTTTGTTGTGCGATTTCGAAACCTTTAGATGACAAGTCCCGCATAACGGAACCGTTTTGTTTTCAGTAACATTTAGACAATAAAGGTACTCCAATGAATTAACGTCTGCACATAGTTCATTATATTCAATTTCTTGTTGTGTCAGTTCCTGTTTTTTTTTTTAATGTCAAGTTCTTTACTTATTATTTCGAAATTTTTAACTCTTTATTTTTTCGCGCCACTTTCACCGCTGTGATCAAATAATAAGTGTGGCTTATACGTGGATTTTGTCCAAATTTTGTACCATGTCTTGCAGCCGATAAATTTTTGAAAAGGAATTTTCATTGGCATCTACCGAGTCGCCTTGGTCGTCACGATAGGTAACTTTCATTGTCTCATCGGACATGTTATTTAATGCAGATATTTCACTTCTTAATTTCTTACAAAATCCATGGTAAACGTAATACATGTTGCACTCCACATAAGCGCAACGTTTATTTCCGTCCGACACGTTAGAGATAATGGTTAAAAGTGACTGTTTGATTAGTATCTGGGTATAAATGTTCTTTAGAATTGATAAGAATCAATAAACATGGACAACGCGGATTGGATCTGTTACAAGCTATAATTATAGGATTAGGAGTACAATGACGAGGCACACGATACAGATCCTTATTGCTGTAAACGTGGTCAATGTCAGAAAATATGTACAGATGTAAGTAGACCTAGCATGACATGAATCAGGAGTGGATCTGGATAATTGTCCTCTTTTGAAGAGGAAAGAATGAAAAACGAAAGGGAATTGATATTAATTTTCCAAAGATTTTTTTATTTCAAGTTGAAATTATTCAAACTAAAATAAGCAGTGCTATCTATACCCAAAAACTGCATCTATCCCTTGTGATTTGCAATGGATTAATTAATTATAATTTGAAAACTTCAAGAGAGTCCTTATATTTTTGGAGAAAAATCGTTAAACTGGCTAATTCTGAAGGTAAAACTGACAGAATTTACGTGAAAGGAAGGGTACCTGACGGTGGCGGATCCAGCTTTTGAGTTAGAGGGGGAGTAAAAAATGGCGAGGGGTGGTCTGGGGACTGCCTAGGTCCCCAGCTGGTCCGGGGCGGAGCCTGGTAGGGGGACCAAGGAGGTGAAGCCCCCGAAAGCTAACGAGTTACAGTCTTTTCGGACCCATTTTCCTGACTGAAATTGATTCGAATTCATGAATTGAAAATGATGCATTTTGCAATAATATTAAGTAACAGGTAGTTAATATTTACTAATATTTACGCTTTTTCATATGGAAAATGATCATTTTACCTATGATTTGCAAATTTTAGGGGGGGGGGGCATCCCCCCCCCTACACGCTACCCCTTGAATCCGCCGCTGCCTAATGATGATCTTGGCTGAAAAACTAAAAAATTGCGGTGCCAATGAAAAAAATGGAACTATTCCCAAAGGTGTACAGCAAAAGATCGCAGACGAGTTAAAAACTGTGTTACACGGGCCTGGAAATCATGGTTAGCAAAGGAAAATTTCGACAAAAAGGGAAATTTGTTGTCCAATGTTGGGAGACCAAAATTGTTCGAAATGAATGACTTGAAATATCTCGAATTTTTAAAACGAAATAAACCAATGATTACTCATAGAGGACTACAGGATAAAAATTTAATTAATTGCAACAAACCAGTGAGCATCACTACTATCAATAAAGCCATTAAAAGTTATTGTCATCGGGATCATTTATTTTACATTTAAAAAAAACTTTCAAAACCATCTGCAGAAAGATCTACTGAGGCAAATATGTAACACACGCAAGCATTTATGAACTATATGCATCAAAAATAGGCTCATGAAATGAAAATTTTTGACGAAGCTGTCTTTAATTCACGAGAAAGGTCGAGCTGTGGAGGTACAAAATGTATCCAAGGCCTCTGACACCAAATATTACACTTAATTTGTTAAATGTATTGCATGGAGTGATGAATTGTAATGTTATAGAACGTGCCATTGATATTTTTGTTTCGATCTGTGGATGCTTACACTGAACACGGCACACACATGCAATAAATTCAAATTCAAATTCATTTATTGCATTAACTCAATATAAAGTCATCATGCATAAAAAAGTAACAACACATTCATATACTCACACTCACATTGTGATCTATATGTGCATTTGAACCTCCTGGGGAGCTTCTTGAATTTAATTTAATATATCGTGTACAAAATGACCCAAACTGTTTATCAAATTCATGCCACCATTATTGAAAATAAAACTCATTTTACTTTCTTCGTCCAGATGAATAAGATTTTGACATTTTTCAAAGAGTATATCAAGGAATTTTTTCTTTGTTGTTTATACGCAGAACAACGTAAAATTACATGTTTTTCGTCTTCAATCTCTCCAGCATTACACTTGTCACATAACCTGTCATTTAGTGGAGTAACCGGCCTTGTATGTCTTCCGTTTTCAACTTTGAGCTTATGGGCACTTATACGGAACCGTGCAAGGTCACGCCGTACTTTAAATGACATATTTGAATCCAAATACTCCTCAAGTTCGAAACGTGTTTTAAAGTTACAGTTGTTTCTTAGTTTACCATTTCTATTTTCACAGAGTTTTTCTTCCCATATTTCTCGATAATTAGCTGTCAATTCTTTACGTAATTTCTTATTATCATAAGACTCTAAGTTATATTTCAGTAAATTACATTGTATCAATTGTTTTAATCCATGTTATCCATGATCGACCGCCTTTGTTATCAATATATTCAGCTTCTTACAAACAATTTTCCAGTAATGGTCTATTTTTGCATCTTACTTTCACACGTTTCCAGTAATTAAAGGAATTTATTACAGCGTCAATGGCCATGGGATACTGAGCTAACTCCCCCATTACAGCTACATTTGATGCATACTTGTGAACACCAAGTATCCACTTCATATAAGAAATATTAATCTTCTCTATTGGTAGAGAATTGCAGATTTTATCAAGAGAAACTTTAGTGTTCGAACTCGGATCTTGGCGATTGATTTTTAGTGTGCTTGCCCACATTTCACTTCCATACAGACATACTGGTTTAACAATTTTATTAAACAGATCAAAACTAATTTTTGGCGACATTATTTCTCTATCAATTACTGACGAGTTTATGTAGTACTTTGGCGCCTCTGTCATACATGTTCTTTTTAGCTGGATGAAAATTTACAGTGGAATCAGATATTACACCAAGGTATTTGTATTTACTAGTGTTTGTCAAAACAGAATGCTTAAGCTTAATAGTATCTGAAGAAATTCGTCCATGTTTTGACACTTGCAAGACAATTGATTTTGATTCATTTATTTCAAGTTTCCAGCGGTCGCAGTACTTCATTAGATTATCAAATTTCCTCTGCAACCCTCCAAAGGTAGAAGACAAAATAACTAAATCATCAGCATATAAAAGACAGTCAATTACACTCTCATTTAAGACAGAACTATCAATATCACCCAATACATCGACCACATCATTCATATAGATATTAAATAGCAGTGGACTTAAAACTTCACCCTGTTTGACACCGACATTGTCTTTGAAGAAATCTGTTCGTTTTCCGTCAACTTTTATACATGTTTCCGATTTTAATTACATATCCTATATAACATTGAATATTTTACCATTTATTCCATTTCTATTAAGTTTATACATTAATCCATCTCTCCAAACGGTGTCATAAGCTTTCTTAAAATCAACAAATCCAAGGTATAATTTCTTGTTTTCAAACTTATACTTGTCTATTAATGTTTTCAAGACAAACCTGTGTTCTAAGGTCTGACTTTTTTCACTAAATCCAATTTGTAATTTACTAATGATATCTCTATCTTTTGTAAACTTATTAAGCCTTTTATTTAGAATTGATGTAAAAACTTTTCCCAAACAGCTAGTTAATGCCAGTCCACGGTAATTATTTGTATCGTGGCAATTGCCCGCTTTATGTAGAGGCACGATTATGCTTCTACTCCATTCTAAAGGAAAATTTCCCGTTTTAAGAATCTTATTAAAGAGTTTCGAAAGCATATTTGCACAACAATTTGCTGCAACTTTTAACATTTCATTCTTGATTATGTCTAAACTACTTGATTTTCCACTCTTTAAAGCTTTTATCGCTTCCATTGTTTCACTAACTGTTATGATTGCGCTTAGATCATTTTCTTCAGATAAAAATTCAGTATCCATAATTAAGTGAGTCTCGGTTCCTGTATCTATTCTTTTTTGTAGCAAATTTTTAAAATACCACATCCACGTTTCTCTTGGAATTAGGGCAGCTTTGTTATCATATTTAGAGCCATCAATGGTTTTCAATTCATCAACAACTTCCCAAAATTCTTTGTTGTTTTTACTATCAATATTATTTATTTTTTCTATCAATTGAATTTTGAATAGTTTATTTTTGAATTTTAGAGTTTTCTTATACGTATGCGGAAAAAACGCTTCCCTTGCAGACATATCACACGGATTAAGAATAAACTTTCTTTTCGCATTTCTATTCAATATGTCCAGGCCACATTGTTGACAACGCACCTGCTCATAGAAATCAGGGGGGGGGGGGTGGCACTATAAACTATCTTGGACAATTTTTGTATATTACATCTTCTTCGGACTTAAATCTTGTAGAACAGGCATTTAGCAAAGTTCGATCAATTCTAAATAGATCAGACTTTAAATGTTTAATACTCTCTGTCGTGATAATTTCATGTATGCATTTTACTAGTATCTGGTTGTTTCATTCATAGATTGCAGAGGCGACTTTAAAATATATAGTACGATAGATACTGTTAATGAAAGTACCTTTATACTATACATCATCATTATGGGCATGATAAAATCTCAATTGACTTTTGTTAAAAAAAACAAAGCATTTTGTATGACTTATTCTTTTTTAATTTGCGCGCGAGAGAGAGCATTACAATATTAGAAGTGTAATTCTCTGTCAAATGATCTTGGAACTGCTTGTGCCTCACTTTGAAGCATTTAAACATTGTAAATAAATGAACTTATATTCGTGATTTCTAAAATTGCAGTTTACATTCTTTCTTCTGTTTCATTATGAATTGTTATACTGTATATCTGAACTGCAAGTCTATAAATGCGGACCGTTATATTTTGCACACACTGTCCAGGTAATTGAAATTCCTGTCATCTACGAAGAAATTGCACAGAATTTTTTTACAATAATCTACCTGTAACGAGTCTAACGACACGTTAGATGAACAACATTCACAAACCGCTACAGAAACAAAATCTACCTGTAACGACACGTACCTAAACGCCGTCGATGAAGAAATTGCACATAATTTATTCATGCGTAATATTTCTATCTGAGAAAATAACTGAATTTGTTTTCATGGAACTGTTGCGACGGTTTAGTCTAGGTGCCATTCACGAAACCCAAAAATTTGTTACGCACAAAATGTTTTTGCATGAAAGTGTTGTCAATACCCTCTAATTTGATAATCCGGCGGATGCCACTCTGGCATCCATGGGCATTTCGAAATTTTGGGGTAAAATGAAATTTTTCGAAGAAAAACCGTTAAAAATAGGAAAAAATCAATTTCTTTTTTCCATGTTGCAGCTAAGTAAACAAAATTGGTACCAAAAGAACAACAATGTATTGTCTTTAAGTCCCATGCTCAATTTACCTATTTACTTCTCCATTAAATGGGAACAACTATGGATTTTCGATGAAAAATCGTTGAAAATTGGGAACACACCATACCTTTTTTTTATTCTGTAGCTAAATAAACGATTGTGGTACCAAACGCACAATAAATTTATTGCCTTTCATTTTAAATAATACAGAAGTCAGATTTGCAATTTGCTGGAACGAAAAATTGGGAAAAACAACTTCTCTTGGATGAAAATCGCTGAAAATTTGCAAAATGCAATGTCTTTTTCAAACTGTAATATGAGGTTCTGCAACTAAGGTACCAAAATAAAGGTTTTTGTTATTGTCTTTTATTCTGAATACAAATCAAGCAACTTGCTCATAAATAAAATGGGAGAAGAACAATGAGGGAGAAAACTTTGATTTTTGAAGGTTTTTTTACATACAAAGTTGGGACTTTGAAAAATGCAAAACGTTTAGAGAAAAACTAGAGCAAAGATATGTGTACTCAAGTCGACAGTTAAAAAAAAACAATTTACTAGTACATGGAGTCTTGTAGCAAGCTTTTGAAAGATGTTGGTGAAATTAGACACATGGTTCAAAAGGAAGCGGCTACTGTATATGATACATAACGTGCATGTCTTGTCCACGCTGTTAATTAATCTGCTTTTAAATGATGCTAATGAATTTGAAGACGTTTAAAATTTGTACCACATTTGTGAGTGTCACTGCTGGTGAACAAGGATTCCCCGAGGGCACATGTAGCCAATTTTGATCAATTTCGGTTGGTCGTTTCTTCAAATCGTAATCCAGGATAATCACACCTTCTGCTATTTTTGTGGCAGATGGCCGTCCTGAGTTGGCGTCAGTTGCTCGTTGGTTTATGTGTAGTCCTTTGTGTTTGATGTTTCTGTGTTGTGCCTTGATGTTCCTGGTCCCTTTTGCGTCTCTTTCTGTGCTTTTTGCATTGGGGTTTTGCTAAGGGTGCTGCAACCTGCTGTTGTTGGAGTTCCCCTCCTTTGTCTCAAACGCATTCCAAAATTTCTGTTTACAAAATTGTCACAAATTTCTGAAACCTGGGTCCTGTAGCATCATATCCTAGTCATCTTGCTACGTCTTATATTTTGGACATAATTATCACACATTTTGGCCATATTTCATTGATTGGATTGAGGATCAATGACGAGGGTTATATATTCGAAACGTGCATGTCTAGTTCACGCTGTTGATAAATCTGCTTTTAAATGATGCTAATGAATTTGAAGATGTTTAACATAGATTATTTCTGCCAGGGTTGTGAAGTTGTTTTCAATTATTGAAGTGGATCTTAAAGACCTGCTTAGTGGTGACATTGTTCAATGTTGAAAAGATTACTTAAGTTTTGCAACTTCGACATATGTTCTTAAAATAAGCTCCAGTTATTTATTCGACAAGAATGCCTAGGAGCTGATGATCGAATGATGTATGCAGGGCTCTGGTGTATCAACTGACCATTAAATGACAGAATTAATACCTTTATTGTTTCTGGTCATATAACTCTAAAAAGAACTAAACACTTCAGATGTTCAATGATAAGTGTTCCAGCTATCTACCTTCTTGAGGAAAGTTTTAAACCAATTTTAATGCACCAGACACGTGTTTCGGATAGAAAAATCCTCATCAGTGGTGCTTTCAATTAAACTGACTTCATGGCACAGCTAGCCAAAATCCTCTCCAGCAGCTCCCCTGGCCCTATTTTCTGAACTTGAAATTGCTATTACTTTGCAGAGAGCAAAAAATAATATTCAATTGACTCCAACTTACGATTATAATGACATAAAAGATTTACTCAAGAAAGCTACATCTCATGAAATGAAGTGCAACTGATTACATGTACTTGCAATCAGTTGATCGAGAAAGCAATCCGATTGATTAAGAACTCGCATTCTACACATTATTCTAAAGATGTAGGTATTGCGAACAGATCATAATGATGGATACCATCAACATATGATGATATTGGAGAGACAAAGGTTGTTCTGCGGGAAGCTTATGAAGTGATGTTACATGTCAAATTTGAGAGGAGTTAATTCAGATATTGAAAAGATGGTGACTGAGGCCATGGTATTCATAAAAAATTACTATGGTTTAGAGAATCTAGACAGTATATCTGATGTCAGGTCCAGTGTACGATTGAATGAAATGGGCTATAAGAGAAAGGAGGGGGTCTCCAACAACACTAGGTTGCAGCACCCATAGCAAAATCCAAAAACACCCATGCAAAAAACACCGAACAGACACCCACAGAAAGAGACGCAAAAGGGACAAGGAACACCAACTCCCATCATAGAAACATGAAACATAAAAGATTAAACATAAACCAACGACACCAATGGGCAACCGGTGCCGACTTAGGACGGCCATCTGCCACGTAAATAGTAGACGGTGTGATTATTCTGGATTACGTGCGCACACCCCATCCACTATTCCGATTTCCCAGAGGTATCGACGAACGCACAATTATGGCGTAAAACAACCTCCTCAAAGAGTTCAAAACTCTTGGATGACCATTACCAATTTTATTAATTGAAGAATTTCGATAAAATTACAAGAAAAACGAAATATTTTTAGCCATGCATAAGGAAACATTCTTAAGATGCAGTTCAATCAAACCTGGATCTGCTGAAAGAGCTAAGTTTAAAATAAATGTTGAGACCTATTGTGATAATATTTTGCCAATTGCGTCTGAACCTCTATCTGTTATCCTGTTGATTTGTTGTAGTCGCACATGAAATCTGAGCTGTGTAACATACTTATGTGACAAATTCTGTGCTCGATTTTCTTTAGTTCTGTAAATGTTTTGGAGTAGAAAATTGTCAGAGTACGATGCATAGGAGGCATTTTGATCAACCATGTAAGAGGGGTTCTTTGTTGTTAGAAGTAGTTGCACACAAGAATTACAATTGCATGTTGATGATAAACAAGGCAATAAGGAGGTGATATCAAACAAAACTGGATTGTAGCAACACTATCAACACATCAAAACACCTCAAGTAAAAATACAGAGAAGACAAACACAACTAGAGAAACCAAACGGACAGGGAACAGCAAACACGACATCAAACATCAAATAAGCAATGTATGAATTATGCAATCAAATTGGAACATTCTTTTCGTGAAATATTGCGTGATATTGTAAGATGATGCCAGGACATTTATACTATTTGGAATGATCTATCTAGAGTAGAATAAAGGGTAATAAGAGGGTGCAAATCTAAAACTATCAATATGCAATCATTGTTGTTTTAGAATTTCTTTAAACCCATTTTTTTTTTACAATTTAAAACCTGTTTTCAGCAAAAACAAAACAAGAAGATTAAATTTGCTTGAGTGGAATTCTGAATTTACAGCAATGAAATCATTTTTCTTGCTGTTGTTCTAACTACAGCATGGAAAAAAAAACATTGCAATATCCCAATTTTCAGCGATTTTTCATTCAAAATTCATTCTTTCCCCCATTTTCGTACTTGCAAATTGCTAGTCTGATATCTAAAATGAAAGGCAATACATTTATTTTGCGTTTTGTACCAAAATTGTTATTGTATCTATGGTATGAAAAAAGATATGACATATTCCCAATTTTCAACGATTTTTCATCGAAAAACCATAGTTTTCCCCATTTTATGGACAAGTAATTTGATAAACTGAGCTTGAGACTTAAAGGCAATGTCATTGCTGTTCTTTTGATACCAAAGTTGTTGTTCTAGCTACAACATGGTCAAAGTAATTGCGTTTTACCAATTTTCAACGGTTCTCGTTAAAAAATGACCTTTTTTCCAAAAAATTCGAAATGCCCAAGGATGCCAGAGTGGCATCCGCCGGATTATCAAAGTAGAGGGTATTAACATCACTTTCATGAAAAAAAATTTTGTGCATAACATTTTTTTGGGTTCACCCCAAAATAGCCATTTGGCAACTAGACTAGTTGTTGCATTCAAACTGAAGACGCATGTTTCCCCCGGATACCTGGTTTAGCTTCGAAATATGGTTTGTCCCGCGGTTCGCATTTTTCCAAAAAGAAATTTAAACAATTTTGCCTTTACCATCTCGACTTTGAGACTGAATT
>VSWD01000013.1:46787420-46858017 GCA_033119305.1 Pinctada imbricata | reverse complement strand
TCATCGTTTTGATCATAGCAGGAGAAGAGGGTATATATTATATCGCCAATGTTACAAGTTTTTTTTTTTCGTGAATTAATGAAAATACATTATTATTTGGTTGTCATCTTTGAAATGACATCCGCTCTATTTTTATGAATTAAAAAAAAAGGATCACGCCAATATTTATATTTTATTCAACTACTTACAATGCGTTCATGGGAAAACCTCTATTCTTTGGGAAAATCACCTAGTCAAAGGAATTCATCGCGCTTACCGGTTGCTTGATGCACTTTGGGTTAACACATAACATATCAAGCAACCGGGAAGCGCGATAAATTCCTGTGGTCCCAGTACTAGATCTTGAGTCCCCCGAAACCTTTACATTTTTCTTTATCAACTCGGCCAAGGTTAATTTTCAAGGGAGAGGGGCCGGAAAGGGAGGTGAAGTTGTGGGAAAAGTGGTTTTCTTTCAATTGCCCAACATAAAAAATCGTTGTATGTCTCATATGTATAAACACGTGATGTGTTGATTTGAGGGAAGGGGCGCTTAATTATTTCCGACGGGATTTTTTTTTCTTTAAACTCAAAGAATCTGAGTACAAAATTTTTCAGTTTTTTAAATTGACTGTTGAAGTCTTAGGAACATTCGGTCTTTAGTGATTTCAGTTCCAATAGACCGCAGCAATTTCATGTAGACCATAATGAAATAAATGAATAACCCTGAAGGTATCATTTTTAATGCATTATACAGGTACTTTGTTTATATTTCTTTTCATGTCGGGACGGGTTAATCTTCTATGTATTTAAACGCTACCTCCAAAACCAGGTAGTCATTGACCTTGACACTTTTTATAGATAGATGCAAAATTATAAAATGTTAAAATTCTATTCTGTTTCATGAAGGAGGCATAATTCAAATGATATTCATGTATGTTACACAGATGTTTTTGTCCAGCGTCCGTCCGTCCTAGTCGTCGTCGTCGTCGGCGTCGTCGTCGTCGTCCGTCATAAACTTCTAACATTTTCATCTTCTCTTCTGGAAATGCTGAATGGATTTTGATGAAACTTGATACACATGTTGTACTCAAGGTCCAGTACAAAAATTGTGTTCGGGATCCAGATGCGTTCAGGGGGTGGATTCATGGCGGGGCCAAAGTGTCAAATAGGGTACCCCTCTTCAAAACTCTTCTCCTTCGGAACCGCTGCATTGAATTGAAATCTAATTGTATCTATACAATTTACGTCTATTAGATAGGTTATCAAAAACTGTGTTCGGCATAAAGATCCGACAAATGGAAATGGACGTGTTTTTGATGTCGTTTTGGACTTTGTCAGAAATGCTCATTTTTAAATGTGTTTTGAATAACTCTATAAATATGTGGTTTTGTGCACCCATTTACTGCATTTTATTTAAGTCATTCAATGCTTTCATATTCATTTTGATTGAAAATTTTCCTTTCCTGTTTTTTTTTATGAATTTTTTTTTATGCAAAAAAAAGAAAGGGGGTATTTTCATACATATTGGACTTCTCTTCCAGAACCACTGAAGAGATTTTGATGAAACTTGGTAGGGTAGAAATTCTCATGGTACCGTACAGGTGTTATTGTGTTTTGTCCAGATCCGTCAACAGGTGGCGCCACCTCAGGTAAAAGTATGTCACAGGAGAACTCACCTTCGACAAACTTCTTCCTCAGGAACGAAGCACATTTTGACAAACCAAAGCATCTGGATCATCTAGAAGGATGTTCCAATGTGTTGTTGTTTTTGGTTCCACTTCGAAATCATTTTTTTGGCGCATTTCGACATCTTTTACGACTTTTTCAGAAATGACAATCTTTGGCCTGTTTCTTTCTATAACTCTTTCAAATTGTGGT
Organism: Pinctada imbricata; assembly: GCA_033119305.1. Lineage (NCBI taxonomy): Eukaryota > Metazoa > Mollusca > Bivalvia > Pterioida > Pteriidae > Pinctada > Pinctada imbricata. Next base: position 46,856,160 of record VSWD01000013.1, on the reverse strand, counting down.
CTTGTACACTGATTTATTCATATTTGTCATATTTAAGTCATTAAATGGTTTAATGACTACTTGTCATTTTTTGTTGAATCTATAGATTATAAATGTTTTTTTTTTCAAATATTTTTGACCAATGGTGTGACACCTTTTATGCAGTACTGTTCACCAGTCAAAAACTAGGGAATCACCGCAAAAATGTTCCTGTAGTTACACTTATTGTGTCTCATTGTCATGTTTGATGAGTTGTCCACATATGATTCAGAGCTAGTATACATTAATTTCCTCTGAACATAGTATACATTAATTTCTTTGATGCATTTACAGAAATAATCATTCTTACTTTATATGAGCGTTATAACTCTAATTCCACATTATCGAACACTAAAACCGTTTCATAATACATCGTATGAAATAAAAATTCATTTGAGATCCTTTTTATATATCTTATTCACTTAAATAGAAATAATACTTGAAATATTATGGACCAGTAAGGATGCGATTGAACAAAATTGAGGTTATGGCCAAATAAGCGAGCCGAAAATTTTTTGTAGGTGTGGCGCATAAGCAAAGCAAACTTAAGTTTGTTTCAGTGTATGGCGAGCGAAAATGTGTTAGAATGTTCAGGAAACGATGGCCAGAATATTAATTTCCTGCTACCAAGAGGGTCAGACTATTTATTTTCAACATTTTCTGGGTAACAATATTTATTTCAAAAACTGCCAGCCCCCCCCCCCCCTCGCGGTCCAATGATACTTCCCTAATGACTAGGTGACAATTCAATTTTATGGAGACTAGTTGTCAAAAGGGTGTCTATATGGTTGCAGAAGTGAATAACACGGCCCCTGATTGTAGTTTATAACACCAAACAGATGAATTAAGGGGTCTGGACAAAATGTCATCCGCCATATTGGATTTTATGTAATATGTTTTTTGAAAATATTTCACTGAGTAAAGTCTCCGACTTTAACTATTTTCACCCCAAATATTCTCCACCTAAAAAGCTACATGTTTCCATTTCTTCCATTAAAAAATACACTTAATAATATTTTAACACTTGAATCCATTTAAATTGAACCGAACTGTATGCTTCATCTCTGAAGAATTCATGAATATAACTATAGCTTGCGTTATACATAACATTGATTCTATGTCTACAATCAGTTGTCCTTCAATTTTGAGTACGCGATTCCGTTATCTTATGAATCAAATGTTTACACAATAGGGGGTGTTTTCAAACACAAGTTTTTACACGTAAACGTTTTTATGTACAGATCCACCTCATCAAAGGTATTCTGAACTTTCTTACTAAAATAGGTAATTCACTAGTATTCCGACTGTTTGTGATTCATTTATCAATACTTTAAACATGCACTTAATATGACTATCGTCATAAAATAAATAGTTCAGAGAAAAAATAATAAATCGCTCCTTTGTACGGGGACAGGGAAACCCCACCCTGGTATCAAAGATTTACAACCTCCACGTCTAGGCAAGCCTCGTCTTGGAGTGCAAAACTTTCATATCCGTGTGGGATTTTCCTGTCCCCGTAACTTTCATCATCAAATAAAAAGCTTAAAATGTTTTTCACTTTAGATTATGTTGTCCTTTCTAATAGCAGTTCTACATACGAAATACACAATCAGAACCAAAAACATCGCACGTATTAGTTTATAAGAAGTTCGACGCAATCAAGAGTTACGAAAATTCCTTACCAGATCCCTTGTCAATGTACGCCCTCACTCCTTACACAAGAGATGATTCCGCCACTTCAAATGCTATTCGAACAGTACATTTCACATAAGCACATGATACACACGATAAGATAAAGACCTCTCTATCTCTTTAAGATGATAAAATTCAACACGCAATACTATAACAATAACAAGAGCCCCAGGGGGGCAAAACGCTCACCTGATACCCATGCATGCTCTAAATGACATACTGACATTGAAAACTGATAGTGCCAGTACCAGGATTTCAGCCAACAACACTTCTAAAAAGATTTTTGCCGGACGGGAGAAGTTTTTTTTTTCAGACAACCTTTAAAAGTACAAACAAGACGAAATAGTCGCATTTTAAAACAATTACTTTTTTACTAATTTGAAAAGACAGATAATGTGATCAAAGTCATATGCCCTGCTAGTATACTTCAATTATGTAACATAAAAAATAAAATCATTTTGTAAAATTCCACATTAATGTGCAGCAGAAAAAGAATAAAACAATGAAATGATTTCATAAATTAAGTTTATTTAAAATTGAACACCAAACCTTTCATTATTGATAGCTAGCATGCCAGAAAATAATAAAGCCTGTATTTGTGAAACAAGAATGCCCCCGGTGGCATCTTCGTTAGTATAAAAACCATTTTCTGTTAAGTATGTGAGAGGTCAGGGTCAGAGTAATGTTGGTATAAATGGAAAGATCTTGTCACAAGGAAAACAAATGAAAAATATGAATGTTTAACGTCTTCAAATTCGTTAGCATCATTTTAGAGCAGATTAATTTACAGCATGAACAAGACATGCACGTTTCGGATAATAAACCCTCGTCAGTGATCCTCAATCTAAACAATGTTAAACGTCTTTAAATTCAATAGCATCATTTAAAACCTGATAAATTTTCAGCATGGACCAGACATGCACGTTTCGGGTACTAAACCCTCGTCAGTGATCCTTAGTCTAAACAATGAAATATGGCCAAAAAATATGAAAATTCAGTCCAAAAATGTACCAAAAGACGTAGCAGAATGGGTGGGATATGATGCTACAGGACCCACGTTTTAGAAATTTCAAGAAATTTTGTAACAGAAAATTTCAAATGCGTTGAAGAGACAGACGATCAACCAAAGTTGGTCGAACTTGGCTACATGTGCCCTCGGGGACTCTTGGTCCACCAGCAGTGACACTCACCAAGTAGTTCAAATGTTAAACGTCTTTAAATTCAATAGCATCATTTAAAACCTGATAAATTTTCAGCATGGACCAGACATGCACGTTTCGGGTACTAAACCCTCGTCAGTGATCCTTAGTCTAAACAATGAAATATGGTCAAAAAATATGAAAATTCAGTCCAAAAATGTACCAAAAGACGTAGCAGAATGGGTGGGATATGATGCTACAGGACCCACGTTTTAGAAATTTCAAGAAATTTTGTAACAGAAAATTTCAAATGCGTTGAAGAGACAGACGATCAACCAAAGTTGGTCGAACTTGGCTACATGTGCCCTCGGGGACTCTTGGTCCACCAGCAGTGACACTCACCAAGTAGTTCAAATGTTAAACGTCTTTAAATTCAATAGCATCATTTAAAACCTGATAAATTTTCAGCATGGACCAGACATGCACGTTTCGGGTACTAAACCCTCGTCAGTGATCCTTAGTCTAAACAATGAAATATGGCCAAAAAATATGAAAATTCAGTCCAAAAATGTACCAAAAGACGTAGCAGAATGGGTGGGATATGATGCTACAGGACCCACGTTTTAGAAATTTCAAGAAATTTTGTAACAGAAAATTTCAAATGCGTTGAAGAGACAGACGATCAACCAAAGTTGGTCGAACTTGGCTACATGTGCCCTCGGGGACTATTGGTCCACCAGCAGTGACACTCACCAAGTAGTTCAAATGTTAAACGTCTTTAAATTCAATAGCATCATTTAAAACCTGATAAATTTTCAGCATGGACCAGACATGCACGTTTCGGGTACTAAACCCTCGTCAGTGATCCTTAGTCTAAACAATGAAATATGGCCAAAAATATGAAAATTCAGTCCAAAAATGTACCAAAAGACGTAGCAGAATGGGTGGGATATGATGCTACAGGACCCACGTTTTAGAAATTTCAAGAAATTTTGTAACAGAAAATTTCAAATGCGTTGAAGAGACAGACGATCAACCAAAGTTGGTCGAACTTGGCTACATGTGCCCTCGGGGACTCTTGGTCCACCAGCAGTGACACTCACCAAGTAGTTCAAATGTTAAACGTCTTTAAATTCAATAGCATCATTTAAAACCTGATAAATTTTCAGCATGGACCAGACATGCACGTTTCGGGTACTAAACCCTCGTCAGTGATCCTTAGTCTAAACAATGAAATATGGCCAAAAAATATGAAAATTCAGTCCAAAAATGTACCAAAAGACGTAGCAGAATGGGTGGGATATGATGCTACAGGACCCACGTTTTAGAAATTTCAAGAAATTTTGTAACAGAAAATTTCAAATGCGTTGAAGAGACAGACGATCAACCAAAGTTGGTCGAACTTGGCTACATGTGCCCTCGGGGACTCTTGGTCCACCAGCAGTGACACTCACCAAGTAGTTCAAATGTTAAACGTCTTTAAATTCAATAGCATCATTTAAAACCTGATAAATTTTCAGCATGGACCAGACATGCACGTTTCGGGTACTAAACCCTCGTCAGTGATATGACCAAAACCTTTTAAAAATGACCAAAACCTGTGAAAAATGTCCTAAATATACCGAAAGACGTAGCAAAATGGCTGGGATATGATTCTACAGGACCCAGGTTTTAGAAATTTGAGAAAATGTTGTAAACAGAAATTTTCCAATGCGTTTGAAGAAATGACAAACCGATATTGATCGAACTACCCTATCAAAAACCATTAAAAAGTTATGCCCAATGTTTTTTTTAAGTAAGTCAATCAAGTTAATGAGGTCAACAATTTTGGTTCAATTAAAAGGTATTGTCACAAAGGTCTATCATCTTCCATTCAAAAGTTATGCCCGATGTTATAGTTCTTCGGACAAACAGACAGACAAACAGACAGACGGACAGGCCAAAAACTATATGCCTCCGAATCTTTGATTCCGGAGTCATAAAAACAAATATTTTTCGGTTTTGCCTTTATTCATATTTAATTATACTGATATTTATGAAGTATTGATTTCATCTTAATATATGTAAGTTAAAGAAGATCCTGACGATAATCTCAACAGCACTCACAATAAAGCACCAAATTGAGCATCGACGGACCCCTAGCAAGCTAGAAGTGGGATCAGGTGCCCAGGAGGAGTAAGCATCCCCTGTTGGCTAGCCGCACCCGCCGTCGATGTTCATGCACGAATTCAAAATGAAAATATATACATGTAAAATGCATGCGCTGTCTGAGGCCGTCTATATAGCAAGTGCTATGGCGACAATGTCAGGGAAAATATAATGTAATGCACAGTCAAAATCGTGCTAATCCAATATCAATTCAACTGAGTTGCCCCGATTGGGCCAATTTGTTTTCCAAAAAGCAGTGTACTGTGTATCAAACCTCATGACCCAGTGAGACCACTTGAACAAATCACTTTCGGTAAATATGCTAAAATGCGGCGCTTCTTGCCTATGCATATTTCAACAGGCGATAAGGAGCGTCACATTTCAGCATACACTGTTCTAAAACTCAATCAAGAGGATTCGCAAGGTCTCACAGTTTGATGCACCATATTCTGGCGTATGCTGCTTTTAGACAAAAAAACATTTAGAAGGCCCATGATATTGTTAAGCTTGTCCAAGTAGCAGACCTACGACGCCGTTATTTACTGTTAAGTAATTGTTTTACCTCGTCATAGGTCTGTTACATGAACTAGTTGTTAGTGGACATCGTTCATGAAAAGAATCGGTTGCATCGGACTTGCCGACAAAAAAAAAATTGGTCCCATAAAAACTTATGTTATATCTATTATCTGGAAAGATTACAATTCCCAAATGTCTGACAACTGGAACCTGTCGTTTTATGAGAGAAAACGTTTTATCATTCACAACCTTAAGCCTCTGTGTTCATCTTAGAAATATAATACATACAAAATGTCGAACACAGTGGCTTAAGGTTGTGAATAATAATTTATTTTCTCTATCAAAACAACAGCGTCCTGTGGTCCAACATTTCATTGGAAGATTTCAAGAACTCTGAACTGAATTATTTTTTTTCAAGAATTTCAGGTATTAAATGTCCTTTGCATTCTCAAAATCCAGAGGAAGAGATTTCTCATTAGACGTTTCTTCAAGAAATCAGTCCGTAAATTACTTCATCTAAGAGAGTCTAAGACAAAGGAAATTCGAGCAAAGTTTATAAATGATAACAAGAATGCAAGTGTTCCAAGTTCATGAATGATAACCAGTATGAAAGTGTTCCAAGTATAATGAGTTAAAGAAGATCCTGACGATAATCTCAACAGCACTCACAATAGAACACTAAATTAAGCATCGACGGACCCCTAGCAAGCTAGAGGTGGGACCAGGTGCCCGGGAGGAGTGAGGATCCCCTGTTGGCTAGCCGCACCCGCCGTCGATGGTTAAGCACGAAAATGAAAATAATATCTACAATTCATGCACTCTCTGACGTTATGTCTATATAGAAAGCGCTATGGCGACAATGTCAGGGAAATATATTCAAAACACTTACTGTCAAACCCCTCGCGGGGAACCTTTTTACGAGCTCCACACGGCAAAGGGCATAAGTGTGACACAAATGAGTTAAAGAAGATCCTGACGATAATCTCAACAGCACTCACAATAGAACACTAAATTAAGCATCGACGGACCCCTAATAATGCACATCAATAAATAAAAATCTATTCCGATTGCATGTTGGGGCGCATAGCTCAGTCAGTTGAGCGCCGGATTTTCAATCTGAAGATCCCAGGTTCGCATCCCGTTGAGGGCGATATTTCTCAGAGGTGATTTATCATCTCGCCCCCACCTGTTCTCTTACTCGGAGGGAACTAAAACGGTCTGAGTGGCCCCCCGGCAGCTGCGGCTGAGAAAATTGCTTCGTGTGATGGCACATTAAAGGCCGTTGGAAATACGGACCATCCACTGTAGTACATAAATCACACCTTCCCCGCAAACACTGCATACACTTGCATACATAGTCGAAGCACTGTGTTTAGCCGTACACCGGATATTGGTGCTATTTGTCGGCGTATTGGTACTACCGAGGCGATAAACAATAATGTCGAAGTATAACAAAGGTATTACATAGGTACTTCTTTTAGCATTTGACAATGATTTGTGAAGAAAATATGATTTTATATGGAGTGAACTTCAAGCAAATAATTCTGTGATGGTAAACAAAGGTATTACATAGGTATTACTTTTAGCATTTGACAATTATTTTTGAAGAAAATATGATTTTATATGGAGTGAACTTGAAGCAAATAATTCTGTGATGGTAATCTCAACATTAAAACCCCCAAAATAAAGGATTTGATCGGACGATAATAGTAAAATAACACAAAATGAGGAACCTAGTACACATAAAATTACACATGTATGACGTTTCTATTTTTGGTACTATTGCAGATCATGATTCTGTGCACATTCTATGTAGAAATTCAGTACTATTAAATATTAATCAAGGGTGATGTAGAAATAGCATCTATATTTTACATACGAGCTCAACAAAGAGATTGTTTGAGTACGGCATGTTATTAGCTAACTGTACGGCTTATTGAAAACCAGGTACTAGGATTCCTTACAGATAAAATCCTCAAGCTAAAGACTCATGAAGCTAAACTCGCAGTTTTATTTTTTTTTCTTTCTTTAAAAATGCCCCAAAAGCACGTGAGCCTCGAGTACTCGTAAGATATTACGAACACTTGCCTCGAAAAGTTGCCATCTGATGAATTTGCATGGTCATCTCACAGGACGAAAAAAAAAGGTTTCAATACCTTGGAAACCTGGTGAAAACCACATGGAAACCCCGGGTTTCCATGTTGTTTCCATCAGGTTTCAATAGAGGAAACCAGTAGTTTCCATGTGTTTGGAAAGCGCTAACCGCTCGGTTTCCACGATGGAAACCACTTGGAATCGGGTTGGAAAGCTCAAGTTTCCTTTTGGTTTCAATACATTGTAAACCTATATAAGAGCTGGTTTCCACGATGGAAACCACTTGGAAAGCTCAAGTTTCCTTTTGGTTTCCACATCTTGTAAGCCTGTATAAGAGCTGGTTTCCATGATGGAATTTAGTTGGAAACTTGATGTTTTCTTTTGGTTTCCATATCTTGTAAACTGGTTTCCATATACTTTAACTGTATGAAAAAGGAAATAATATCTCTAAATGTGTTAGTATACTGTAAATTGGTTTTTATTTGTTATGTACCAATTTTCGTCATTTTCGTCAGTGCCTCCCTTGACGAAATTACGTAACGATGAATATAAATACTCTTGACAAAATATGGTGTAGAAAGGAAAAATGAATCTTAAGAGTTAATACGACAGGCAAATGATAAATCATTGAAAAATGAATACGCACGCAAAGTTGCATATAATGTACTTCTAATTACCAAATAATATGTTTTCACATCAAGCACTGGGTGAAAAAACAAGTTTACGCAATGCGTAAACTATATGGAAACTTTGCGGAAACCTGAAGTTTCCATATAGTTTACGCAAGGATTCCGTCGCTGAAACTCAAGTTTACGCTTTGCGTAACCCGACTACCCGCTCAAATTCCAAATGGTTTACACAAGCGTAATCTTGTAATTTCCATCAAGTTTCCGCAACTGAAACTTAAAGGCACCAACTTGCGTAATCAATTGAAACTTCAGGATTCCAGATAGTTTACGCATATTTTACCTTGCGTAAACTTGATTGCCATTTTATGATATAAAGGTTCTGCTTGCGTAAACCATATGGAAACATGCGTAAACTATTTGGAATCTGAATTAACACAAGTGTACGCATTGCGTAAACCATTTGGAATCTTTCAATATCAAGTTCAGGCTAGCGTAAACCATATAGAAACTGACGTTATAAAAGTTTTCAAATGTGTAATCTTGTTGAAACTAGCGTAAACCATTTGGAATCTGAATAAACACTGGTTTATGCAGTGTGTACACCATTTGGAATCTTACTATATCAAGTTCAGTCTTGCGTAAACCATTTGGAATCTTACTTGAGTCTTGCGTAAACCATTTGGAATCTTACAATATCAAGTTCAGTCTTGCGTAAACCATTTGGAATCTTACAATATCAAGTTCAGACTTGTGTAAACCATTTGGAATCTTACAATATCAAGTACAGACTTGTGTAAACCATTTGGAATCTTACTTGAGTCTTGCGTAAACCATTTGGAATCTTACAATATCAAGTTCAGCCTTGCGTAAACCATTTGGAATCTTACAATACCAAGTTCAGTCTTGCGTAAACCATTTGGAATCTAACAAAATCAAGTTCAGACTTGCGTAAACCATTTGGAATCTTACAATATCATGTTTAGACTTGCGTAAACCATTTGGAAACCATGTGTATAAAAGTTTCCAAATTTGTAATCTTGTTGAAACTAGCGTAAACTATTTGTAACCTTGATGTTCTATAGTTTACATAGTGTGTAAATTGCGAGGAACTAATGCTTCAAGTGTGATTACAGAATAAACCAGCAGAAGGTTTTGAAAACCATGTACTGATGTAGAAATTCAAATGTTAACGAGTTTTCAATGCATCCCCAAATAGCAAGAATATCTAGATATCAGCAAATTATTTTTCATCTACATTGCTTTATGTTACTGAAAAAAGAACAAATAATGTAGAATGAAACAAGTATTTAATTTTTATATTAATAATCATGTAATAAATTTATATATCAAAATGTAGCAAGAAACACATACAAAGGAAAAGAGTAGCCTAACAGCATTTTCCTATTTTTCCATTTAGTCTAGATGTGAAAACTATTTTCAAAATCTGAGTAAAATAAAAGACACTATTCTTGGACATAATTGAAGAGGAAAAACAGTATATGTTTATGAAACATTAATGTACTTCTGTCATCTACAATAATAGCTGTAGTCTGAAAAGAATGCAAAACTTCCAGGCAAAGGTCACTAGGTCAAGACAATTGGTATCACTAGGAATTTTTAGACAGGTCTTATCACTAGAAATACACTGTCAAATGAACTATGAAAGCCCTGTAACTTATCATTCAAAAGTTATGTCCAAGGTTAGTTTTAAAAAGAAGGTGGTCAAACTCTAAAGTCGAGGCCAAAATTTTGGTATCAGTGAGAGAGTAATGAGACAAGATTTCAACATTTCTCTTCAATTTGGCCTTCCAGATATGAACATGACACATCCTTGGGTTCTGGGCATCAACTTTGTGACTATACATGTATTATCTAAATCTATGATTGGGATTAAAAGTTATAAAACATAATTTTTTTGATTGTATGATAGATGGACAACAGACCGGGTAATTCCTATTAATCAAGATATAATTCCTTAAATTCTGTTTACATGTGATATATGTCCCTTAACAACATTGATTATATAATGCATGTGTTGAAAATTGATTTAAGTAAAAAATCCACATAATGTCATTATGTTACAAATTTGTAACCATTTCAAAAGTTTGTCACTATTGATGATATTGGTCTGCTAACCACACAAATTGTGCTGAGGTTAAATTTCCCTGAATTAACTGCATCAGCTCATGAGTCTTCATTAGATGCTGAAAATAAATGCAAAGTAACAATTTATAAATACATGCAACAATACAAGAGAACAATAATCATTAAATACCAGAATTCTCTGATGAGACTGAAGCTCTCCTGGTTGTTTGCTTAAATAAATCTAAGTGACACCCATTTTCCAGAACCCTGGGGATCAGGGTCTAAAACAAAATACAAGACCAGAAAATGATTGATATAATGGAAAAGAATTACTCTCTAGTCTTTACTAATTATACTTTCTGAGAATTGGTGCTCATAGAGTTTAATATATAGGGGAAAATGACCTCACCCATTTTCCAAGACCCTGGGGGTCAGGGGTTCAAACAAAATACAAGGTACTTTCCTGTTCATTAAATACAGAGCACCCTGTTTTGTATATTTTCTCAGCCGTCTTAGGAATGTTCCAAATATTTATTGTCCCCGTAGATTGAACTCCTTTAGTCGTAACAGAAAATGTGCATGAACTCACCTTTTCCACTGTATTTAACCTGCCATACGAAAAAAAAAATGTCTACGGGAAATTCCCATGTTAATTTCAGCCTGCCACCATATTGTTCTCTGTACAAACAATGGTAAACATTGACGTCATGGTGTCCGGCATCATGCATTTTAGTCGTTTTTACTATAGAAAATTCACATAGACATTATATTTTCCGTCGTATTTTTTAACTAAGCAATGCACAACCAAAAAAGAGGCATTTTCTGTTAAACTAAAAGAGTTCGATAGACTGGATATCAATTTTTAAGTTGACAACATTATACTTCAGAGAGAATCGCCAAAACAGGGTGCTCTGGATTTAGTGAACAGGACAGTAGATCAAAGACTATGAATAATTTGAAAACAATTATCTTTCAGTTACAGCAGTTATGGATATTACGTAGAATTCTTTTATGTTCGTGCTTTTCCACTTGATAAAGGCCAAGTGGCCGAAAATTTGTGGATATAGAGAGTTCATTGTTATTAGGGCTGTGATGATTCACCACGGTTCTCGATTCACCGTGGTTATTGATTCACCGCGGTTCTTGATGACGGTTCGATACACAATACAAGAAGAGGCCGTATGGTTGACTTATGGCTCGTTTTCGGCATTTAGTTTTATCTTTAAAAAATCAACATAGCGATGCTCGACGCCGAGCCATCAAAGATTATCTCTGAGTTTTGTTTTTGTTTTTTCTAGTCAATACCATACTTCTCGAATCATTTAAATTATGTATGATCTTAATTTGTTGTTGTTTTTTTTAAATTAAACTTTATTTATTTTACAACGTTTAACAAACAAGTTACACAACTTATATTAATGTCTCACGTTGGCTCAGATGTTGGCGTGAGGGGGTCCAAGGAGCAGGAGGAAACCGGAGTACCCGGAGAAAAACCTCCTACTGAGGCCTGGGTGGGGGACCACCTACCCTCCCACATAAGACCCTTCGCCGAATCTGGGATTCGAACCTGGGACCTTAGAGGTGAGAAGCGAGCGCGCTACCACTGCGCTAACCCGGCCTTGTTGTTGTTTTAATAAAATATCTGACGAATTACAGAAATACCTTCATATCTTATATCTAGATATAATGACGACAATGAGGGTATGGCATTAGCTCTCCGGACTTTTTCGTCCCAGCGAGCTAAAAATGTTGTATCGTGATTCGAATCATATCGTGGGTAAATGTTGCAAAACATATCATATCGTGAGCCCTAATTGTTATTTAATAATTATAACATGTATAACTTGATACATGTATAACCAAAAAAAAAAATAATAAATAAAACCTGTGTTTGTGAAACACGAATGCCCCAGTTGGCATCTTTGTCAGTAAAACTGATGAAAAGTAGTTTCACATTTGAGGTAAAGGTCACAAGGTCAAATTAAGTATCCATAAAAAAGTCTTGCCACATGGAATTCATATGTGAAATATGAAAGCCCTATCACTTACCATTCAAAAGCTATGCCCAAGGTTAAAGTTTTTCAAAAGTAGGTCGAACTCCAAGGTCACAAGGTCAAAAATTTTGGCATCCATGGAAAGGTCTTGTCACAAGGAATACACATGTGAAATATGAAAGCCCTATCACTTAACATTCAAAAGTTACACCCAAGGTTTAAAGTTTTTCAAAAGTAGGTCAAACTAAAAGGTCAAGGTCACAAGGTCAAAAATTTTGGTATCCATGGAAAGGTCTTGCCACAAGAAATGCACCGGTGAAATATGAAAACCCTATCACTTACCATTCAAAATGTATGCCTAAGGTTAAAGTTTTTGCGGACAAACAGACAGACATACAAACAGACCAAAAGTGAACTCTGTAAAGTACGATTCAAATCGAACCGACCAAGCATGAACCGAGGGTAACCGAATTTTCAGTTAACCGTGACAGCCCTTACGAAAACCCATCAAAGTATCATGTACGTACTGTAATGTACTTACTGCTATCTTAAACTAGATAACATTTTCATTGCAAACATGGCAAAGGTTCATGCCAGTCATCCTCTACCTAGTGACAGCAAAATGATGACCTGTAAAATGTAAATAAAATCAGATTTCAAGCTTAAATACTTTGTCACATTCTAGAAAGATTAGACCTACCTGAATCTATAAGTAATTATTAAGTTGGTGTGCATATAAGTGTAGATTTCAAAGAACAGACTGATTTTTATGATTGAAAAGTATAATATTGAAAATATTGGTTGTATATTGCATTTTATCATGTCACAAGGGGGAGGGATTGTATAAGTGTGTTTTGACATCAATTTTGTATGACAGACAGGTACATGTATATACAAATCTCATGTACACAGAAAAAAAAAGAATCTGTTTACCAATTGAAAAAAATAATATTGGCATACCATCCTTCAAGTATATTGTGCAGCATCTTTTACAGAAAGGGCATCCTTTTAGAAGCCAAAAGTCCAACATACCAGTGACGTACCAGTGACCACTGAGTATCATCGTGTACATGTAGTAAGGTGGAGATCCATCAACGCTACAAAGAGGAATCCAAAATTAAATTTCAATGTTTCAGATCTAAATTTTTTATATAATCATCAGTCTGAATGTTCCCACATAACAATATTTCCTCCAAATTGGCTAGAATTATCTCCCTCCTTGAACACACTGAACTACAACCCCATTGGACTCTTCGGAACTAGCCATGCTAACTGTTTGTGTTCTTGAATAAAGATACGCCCCTTGTTATTGAAAAAAATTATGACGCGATTTATTCAAGCAATTGGTGATGAATAGTCATTCTCTGAAGTGCTGACACATCAAAATATTCAAAACAACATTTATTATGATAAGGAAGGGTAAGATATCATGCATCTTCTCAAGACAAATGTACAAAACCACTGGACCAATGAGAATCGACCTTAAGTGTCCTGATTAGCATACGAAGCGAAGGTTCGAAAATAAAACGGACACGCCCACAGAAATCTGCCGAAGACGCTGGCGTAAAATATTTAGCAATACCTTCTTATGTTTCATAGATATGTCAGTTACTTGATTACGTAGCACAATCGAATGAAAACTATCGAAATATGTGTGCTGATTAATTGGCTAGTGATGACAAACTCTCAAGAGACATAAATTTTGAATGCTCACTCGACATGCTAGATGGCGCTCAGAGAATTGTGGGAAATATAAAATTTTTGATTTGAGATCCAATAAGGGGGAGCAAATTATGTACGCTTGTTTTGAAGAGATTGATATTGCAATATCCATTGGATCAACCCATCATGGGATCGGCCGAGCCCTACCTATAATACTTAAAAAAGCTAAGAAATAAAATCATGAACAATTTCTTTTTAAATCTGACATTGGTTTGCAGCTATGAAAATGCTAGGTGGCCCTAAAGACCCTATCTGTTTTTCACGCCCCCCCCCCCCGCCAACTCAAATCATATCCTGTATCCACCCCTGAAGAATGGTTCCAGGATCTTTCGTCATGTTTGTACCTATTCCTGTTTGTACCGAGATTTTTCGCACGGAATCTTTCGTACCTGTTACTGAGATCTTTCGTACATATTGCAGAAAAAAAAAGATTATGTTTCTGCTATGTAGAGCTGATTTACTTGAGCTCCTCAAAATTTGATAGTGGGATCTTTCGTACTTATGTCTGGTGTTTGACCATTGTCGGAAACCCACGCTTGGTGACTCAAGCTCACCTCCCGTGGGTCATAACGACAGAATTTTCGCTGGATAGCATTACAAAAATCTAATGCGAGTACTTGTCTGTTAATTTGCTATCGATAGCAAAATATCATCTTTTTTATTTTTCCATCAACAGAAGATGCCCTAAATAATGTTGACAGTGATTAATATTTGTTAATTTTAGGAGTTACAAAACAATATTGCTTACATAGTGGCTTTAAATGGCTAATTCACTGACAAGTAATCGCATTAGATTTTTGTAATGCTATCCAGCGAAAATTCTGCTGATATGACCCACGGGAGAGCTTGCGTGACCGAACGTGGGTTTCCGACGATGGTGTCAGGGATGAAAATTCCTTGAAATTTTCAGAGGCCAAATGGGCTCATAAGTCAATAAATTTAGGCGCCTACATCAAAACGATTAGCCCACATCAAAATGTATCTAAATCTACATCCCAAACCCCCTTCTCTCCTTGTACAGTGTACATGTCGAGTTTATTTCAAGTACAAGTACCTTTAAATAAATCAATAAATACAGGTAAATCCATTTATAAACATATTACGTACACGTCAGTCGGCCTCCAGACAGTGACTTTGTGTGCTTTTGGAAACATTAGTTAGTTTTGGTATATACATTTGTACTGATCTAAAATTACAGTACGCCTTTACAAGGAAATAAGAGAGATCTATTCATTTTCCGCGAGAAAGCGAACCGAAAATTTGACAAATGCCCATGAGTTTTTGTTTCCAAACGTTAGTTACGGCAACTTTGATACAAGAAAATAATAAAGATTGGAATTTTACAGTCGCCAAGTGGGCGATAAGAAAAACATTTTTGGTAGTCCACACTGAATTTTTAGTCGCATTGGCGAGCGGGCGAGTGCTTATTTGCATCCCTGGGTGTTTGACTGTCTCACGAGTTTATTGGAAAATCATCTATTGGTATGAAAAATCCTGATAATTGGAACGAAAACTACAAATAACTGAATACGAAAAGACTAGAGTTGTAAAATCAGAAAAAAATTTACTATCAATTATCATGATTATCGGAAACTATCGGAGGAGTACATCGATATCAGAATCAGACTTTTTTACTTTAAAATTGTTATATGTTTTGTATCTTCAGAAGGAGAATACTCAGGGCGTACGTATGCAAGTAGATCTTGCAAATAAAGGTATTTATCTCGAGGTTTGCTTTAGACATGATAGAAGGGGGGCCTTCCTTTTTCTTTCTATTAAAGCCAAAACAGTCCCATGCTGCGGACTTAGTACTGCCGGGATATGGATAAATCTGCTCCTCCTCAACCGGTAACTTTGCAAAAGCGATCGGGTCTAGTTTTTAGTTTTGAATTATAGCAAAGACTTTTCGCACTGAGATCATTTTGTGTAACTTCAACAGCGACAATCGATTTTCGAAATCATTATCGATAGTCAGCACTTTTCAAGATTCAGCGACTATCATTACAACACTAGAAAAGACATCAATATGAAAAATCCTGACGCCCTGAAGAACATGTATCTTTAAATTTACCCAACAGGGATGCAACTTCGTGAAATTTTCTAGGCGCCATGTGGGCCCCTAGAATAAAAATTTTAGGGGCCCACAAGAAAATCTACGAGCCCACAGTGAAATTATCTAAATAATACAGAAATTAAAGCTAAAAATGCTTTAAAATGCATTTATTTGATTGTTAAAACTTACAAATATTCTCTTTCAATCTCAACTTCAATTTCTCTCAAACATTCAAACACTCTCTCTTCATCATCACTCATATCACTCTCACTTTCTAAAATATTGGCCCCTGTCCACATCTTTCCGCTTTTCAGCGGGCGGTTTCACGCCTTCGATAAAACGCTACATACTGAGTGGCGAATTTGTTCTGATCAATTGACATTGACAACGCTACGGCATGTGGACGCTTTAAATATCGACACAAGAGCAATTACTTTTAAAGCGTCTAAAAGACTTTGACCGGAGCAAAGTCGGAGCGGACTAAAACGTGGAAAACTACGATCCGGATTCTATTCGCCAAGTGGGCGACCTGTATTTGAGTTCTGGTCATCCACACACAAGATTTGGTCGCATTGGCGAGTGGGCGAGCGGTAATTTGCAACCCTGCCCAATCCTTCCCATGGCAAAGGCCGAAAGGGAAGGGGGGGGGGGGGTAGCTTGCAACAAAGTAAACAAAGATTTTACCTGGTACATGTTCCTTTTTAGGAGGAAGTAATGATACAAATATGTCTAAATATATAAAAAGTGATTCAAATAGTCCACAGGATCGCCGTAAAATAAAAGCAAGAACAAGAAAAATCAGCGCGTGGGTCGAACTGACCAAGCCGGCGTCTTTATTTTGGGAAATGCACGTTAAAAAGTAAATATTAATGACTAAGAAATGCATCTTACCATTTATCGCCATGGGATTACCCAAATAAACATGTTTTGCTTAGTTTCTTCGTGGGAAAACAACTTTCATCCCGCTTCTGAGTTTCCTCTGTATACAAATAAAATGCTCGCCTCTGATTGGTCAATATTTGATTTGAAATTGTGCTAGCGCGAACACAGAGCCCGCTGTATTTTTCGGCGTTTTTTCACTCTCTCTTTTCTTTCTTTTCTTTTCTTTTTCTTTTTCTTTTTCTTTTCTTTTTTTTTTGATTGTTCTGTTTTTTATTTCATATACATATATTTTGCCATAATGAATATTTTTATTTTAAACCTCGAAAAGAAAATAAATATTCACTAGGCCTAGAGGTGATTAGTGATTAGCAGGTGATTTTGTGTTTCCAGCTCGGAGATCCAGACAATATTCATTGGCGGATTCAGAGGGGTGCGGAGGGGGCGCCCGCCTCCCCCCCCCGGCACTGACCCCAAACTTTCCAAAAACAGGCCCATTTTCAATCACAATCGGCAAAATTCGCCCCTTGACCCCCCGGCAAAGGGGGCGCTGGATCCGCCATTGATATTGATCGAGTATCAGTAGCGGATCAAGCGCTCCTTTTGCTGGGGGATCAAGGGGCGAATTTTGCCGTTTTTTGTTTTTTCTGTAAATGGACCAAAATATACCTGGTTATTTGAAAATTTGGAGTCAGTGCCGTTGATAGATGTTTTTCGTATTTTTTTTTTCACTAGTATATATATCTACATATTTTTTTAAGTTGCCATCTTGATATTTATATGTTGTGTATGATAAGGAGAGGACTTATGTAATGTTGTTATAATTTTTGCCCCATCCTATTTCATGTTATTATGAAATAAAATATGTTAAATTTTAACATATTTTATTTCATAATAACATGAAATAGGATGGGGCAAAAATTATAACAACATTACAAAACTAAAACATATTTTTTTTTCTGTTCTTTTTTTTTTTTTTTTTCTTGGGGGATGCAAGCCCAGAATAAGGCTTGGTTGGCCTGTCCCTTGGAATCAAAGAATCAAAATATGTACAATTATTTACGTTCATAGACTAGACTTGAAGTCTCGGGAGGGACTGGAACAAACTTGAAAAACTATATCCACCCCACATATTGTATTTTATGATTGAGGGCGAAGCTGGCCCAATCGGCATTTCAAAGCTCAATTGATAAAAAATTGTGTGAGAAGACAATGAATTCTTTTCGACGAATTGTCCTGTTTAAATCATATTGTATTTATATACTGTATTTATGAAAGAGATTAATTTATGACTGAGAAGTGTCCCACTTGTCTTGTGTTTCATCAATACGTCAGAAAGTCACAATAGGGCAGAACTTTTTCGTGTTTATAACTTCATTTTTAAAAATACAAGTTGCATGTCTTCTTGTGTGGTGGTGGGAGCCGGGGGATGGGCCCAGGGGTAACATGAAAAGCAAAGTAATCGATTATCAATTCTCTCTCGATCTCTCCTTAAAGGCCGGGTGGGGACTATAAAAGAAGAAAGGTAAATTTCCTGTCATTTCCTCGCTGACCGCTGTAGGGTTAATATCTCTAATCGCAATCTGATGGGTCCTATGTTTCCTTTATAACCCTTTCAATTTTTGATTGACAGCCTCAAATAGGTAAAATTGTGGTATATCTAATTAGCATAATCAAGTATACCTGTCGGTATGTCTTTGATGTCACACACCGCCTGCGTCTCTAGGAATATCAGTGGTCAGTAGACGCCGCATTTATCTCGCCTACCAAGCTAAGATCAATCAGGTGTGCATATTAATTACCACTCGGTAAAAAAACCCGGCCTAATGTAAGGCTAGAGCAGATATTAATGTCGGCAGCGGATCCTTAGGTTCATGAGCGATCAAAAAAAAAAAATCACTGTAAGTTTGACAAATAATTGTTGATTACAAATATACATAATTATTTTGAGCTTCAATTAATTTATTTCTTTATCTTTCCCTGTGATAGTTCACAGAAAAAAAAGTTTTGAGGAAATGCACACTGGGGTGCCGATCCAAAACATGCTGTCATGACGGCGCGCAAATATCTTCAAGTTGGACATGATGTCAAAGTGCCCCTACAACCCCCCTCCCCCGGTGCGACTCTCATAATGATATCCATGGGTACGCAGCGTGAACCCTCTTAGGTCACAGGATTTTGGACTTCATTAATTTTAATGCTTCTTTAAGATTTATAAAAAAATATTTGAAATTTTTTAAGGGGGGGGGGAGGGGGAGTTTATAGGGTATAAATTTAAGACACTCGGGATTGAAACCATCCATTTAACTACAAGAAAATCATATAAAGTTCAGTAGTCATTTTTATCTGCATTTGATATTTTGCTAGGGGCCATTTATCAACACAAAGGGGAAAGGGTGGGATATATAGAACAACTCGACGAAATTCTTAAAAAAATGGCACTCGCTTATAATTAGAACATATCGATATATAGTCTTGCATTCTCATGTAAAAGTAACTGACATGCGGATGCAAATTACACGGGTTAGTGATTGTGTACTTGTCAAACTGTCAAAATGTTCAATTGTCTGGATACCTCTAAGCACAGAACTGGACACTTACATGTTTCAAAGCAGACCTTAAAATAAAATAAAATGAAATGAAATAAAATAAAAAATAAATAAAAAATAAATAAAAAAAAAAATAAAATAAAATAAAATAGAATAAAATAAAATAAAATAAAATGAAATAAAATAAAATAAAATAAAATAAAATGAAATAATTGATAATAAAAAGAAACATAAAAAATGATATGCTGATTATAAATAATTTAAGGAACAAAAGAAAAAAAAAACGGACAAAAAGAATTGATGAATAAAATCGCTTCTTTTATGATGTAAAAGTAACTGACACGCGGTTGCAAATTACACAGGTCAGTAATTGTGTACTTGTCAAACTGTCAAAATGTTCAAATGTCCGGATACCTCTATGCACAGAACTGGACACTTACATGTTTCAATTTAACAAAAAAAAATGGACAAAAAGAATTCAAGAGTAAAATCAGCTGATAAAAAATGATTTTTTAAAAATAAATTCAGAGAGAGAGAGAGAGAGAATATTTTAATAACCCATAATGGTAAATAAACAGTTTTCAATGTATATTTTCCTAAAAAAATATGCATCTTAGTCTAGAAATTTATAAACTAACTATCTAAATTAATAAAAAAAAAAAATAAATAAATAAATAAATAAATTATTTAATTAATTAATAAAACACAGTTGTTTCTTATATAAATACAATGATATAGTGTTTTATTTCATTTAAATAAATAAATAATTAAATAAATAAATAAATAAATAAATAAATAAATAAATAAATAAATAAATAAAACACAGTCGTTTCTTATATAAATGCATTAATATAGTGTTTTTATTGTATTTCCAAATAGAAAAATAGATAAATAAATAAATAAATGAATAAATAAATAAATAAAATGAGGAATCATAAGCACAAGTTTTACAATTTATCAATATATGACGGAGAAGGTTTTTGGATTATGTAATAGGCAGGTAAAATTTTGTCATTATAATTTTGAAAGTTTATCGAATTCGATTGGTCATTGCTACGACCTTTATATCCCTCAAATTTGATTGACAGGAATAGCTAGGTGAGGTAGGAGTAGCTCATTAGCATAATTGATTGACAGGTATGGGTGATGTAGTGGTAAGTCATTAGCATAATTAGGATTACGTACTGTGTTTTTATGTCATACACTTCTGAAATCATTTGAACGCCGCTATTATCACGCCAATCAAATCTACTGCACTCATGAAGTGACAAGGTATTTGAAAACCAAGTCAATGACGTTATCTCAGTTTAATAATAAAAAATAGGTAAATTTTCAAAAGTAATTAATCAAAGTAAATTAAATAGATTCACATGTAAATAGATTATAAAATAATTAAATAAAAAAATTGATGAAAATAAACAAATTAATTAAAAAAAAGAATTAGTGAAAATGATTAACAAGGAAAGTATACAGATAAAAAATAAATAAAAATAGATAAATAAATAAGATAATTAATAAATTAATAATAGATAAATTAGTAGAATAAGTTAAAATAATAAATAAATTAAAAAATATATCAATAAAACAAATTAATTAATAAATACATAAATTTATTAAATAAATAAATGAATAAAATAAATAAATGAAAAAAAAAATAAATAAATGAAAAAAAAAATAAATAAATGAAAAAAAAAAACTAATAAAATAAATTAACTAACAAAGTAAATAATTTAATAAAAATAAATAAATTAATAAAATAAATAAATTGAAAAAAATTGAAATAAGATTAATAAAATATTAAAATCAATAAAATAATAAGATGAATGAATAAACAAAATTAATTAATTAGTAAAATGAAATAATCAAATTAAATAAAAACATCAATAAAATAAATAAATTAATGAAATAAATAAATTGATAAATAAAATAAAATAATAAAATTAATGAAATTGAGAAAATAAATAAAATTGAGAAAATAAATTAATAAATAAAATTAAATTAATAAAAATAAATTAATTTATTGGTAAAAAAATTAATTATAATAAAATGAATTAATTGATTTAATAAATTGATAGAATAGATAGATTAATAAATAAATAAAGTATTAAAATAAATAAATTAATAACATAAATAAATTCATAAAATAAATAGATTGACTGATTAATAAAATAATAAATTAATAAAATAAATTAGATTAATAAAATCAATTAATTAATCAATTAATTAATTAATAAATAAATATCTTAATAAAATAAATTAATTAATGAAATTAATTAATAAATAAATAGATAAATAAAATAAATTAATAAAACAAATAAATTAATGAAGAAATAAAATAAAAAAATGAGAATTAATGATAAAAACTTTATCAGGTTTCCGCAGCTGCGTAAACTATAGAAGTAGTTACATATCAAGTTTCCGCATCTGCGTAAACTATTTGAAAAGTTTAATTAGGTTTCTGCAGCTGCGTAAACATATTTAACAGGTTTCATCAGGATTCCGCAACTGCGTAAACCATTTGTTCCAAGTTTACATTGCGGAAACTTGTTGAAATAAAATGGAAAGAAATTTAACAGGTTTCATCAGGATTCCGCAACTGCGTAAACCATTTGTTCCAAGTTTACATTGCGGAAACTTTATCAAGGAAAATTTATCAAGTTTCATCAGCGAAGACATTGCGTAAACTTGCGGAAACTATTTGCCAGTTTACGCAATGCGGAAACTTGTGGAAACCTGAAAATATCAAGTTTACGCAAGTTTACGCAGTTGCGTAAACCTGTTTTTTCGCCCAGTGAAGCTAATACATGTTTACCAATAATTGTTAAAGAAACAAATTGAATGAAAACAAACGCATACGGCCTATACCTGAATGTTAAGTTGGCATTTGAACAGACGAATATATGTTTTATGGACCCTTTGATGAGGAATTTACGTACTGACGAAATAGTTATTTTGAACGAATTGACGAAAATTGGTACTGACGAAAATAAAGCAATTTACAGTATACAGTGAATTTGAAAGTTTTCAATCCTGCACTTTTTGTATTCCTTTATATCAGTATCACGGCTACATGTATATTCTTCTATGTACTTTTTATGTCATGATAAAAAACCCTAAAACATGCTTATCATACTGTGTAATATTTATTCAGAATACATGCTTATTCAACATCAGATGCACAAGATTCCATGAAATCATAAATATACAGTTTTGACCTTTCAAATTTAAAAATGGCATCTTCCATTCCTCATTGTCCTTGTTTAATATATCATGTTTTTTAAGATGGAAGTAAAATTTAGAAAAAGATGGACGTGTCTCTTTGAAACCACTACAGAAATAAAATGTACTTGTATTTTTTAAAAAAAGACCAAATATTTTTAAACAAGTGTGTAGAAATGATAGACAAATTTTAACCTTGCCAAAACCAGACAAAGTCACAAAGAGATCTCTTTCAGATAAAATTTGCTGTTCTGCAGAGATTGACGGAAATCCCAGTTCTTGATGTTTCAGACCACTGTTACAAAACGTTTTCTTCTGTCCTCTTCTTTTTCTTCTGTCCTCTGTCTCACCTGGAATGAATGGAAAAAAAAAATGATATTATAGTAAGCAGCAACAAAACTACAAACTACAGTTGTAGAGAACTAATATTGCAGGTTGGGATGTCACAAGATGCTTATGTCAACAATTTGTGAATTATAAGAAAGTGGAAGTTCCCAAAAGGCACAAATTTATCCCACATGGAATTAAAATTAAAGCGAGGATGAGCAAACCCAACTTGTACGTGGACGAGAACTTGTACGTGAATTTACACGTTATCTGTTTACACGTAGACGTTATGCGGTTGAGCAGATGTCACAACGCGTACTGCTATGTGTAAATCGTATATACATCTTGTGACATAATTTATATTTTGTTTACAACTGCTTATTCGTCAATAACTTGGCATCTAGATTCTAAAGGTAAGGGGCATTCAGCATTGACGGTGAATTGATCTATCTATTTCAAGTAATCAGATTTATACAACATAAATAATAAACTTCAAGAATAAAATTTTTTGTCAACTTTGAGGGTTCTTCTTTTAAATGTGATACATTTTATTTGCAATTCCTTCTAATATTCAGAAAGTACATACGTTCCCAAATAAATTGAATATAGGTTTTCATAGGTTATCTGCTTTCAGTTGCTTATAAAATCTACAAGTAATCATTAACGTGTACTTACCACTGTACACGTTTTACCGAACATGTAACGTGTAACACAGGTGCCTGGAACGCAAAATGTGATGACGTCATAAACAACTTTTTGACGGATGCGTACACGTACAAGTTTGGTTTGATCAACCTCTCTATTATACCATGGTGATGGTGAAATTTCAAGCCAAGTGTGAAAAATTCTGCAAGTCAAGAACGAGGCTTGCCGAGTCGTGGACAAGCAAAATTTTGTACATGAGGGTTGAGATTCAGCCATCCCTCCCTCGTGGTGTTGTTTGATTGTTTTTTTTTCCCACAACTTATCTGCCTGTGTCTGTTATAAATAGTTATTTGTTGTTTGACCAAAAATGTGTGACCTTTTCCTTGAAATTACCCTGACCTGATTTGGGTAAAAATTAAGTCCCATCATGCTTTACAATCCCTGCCAGTTTGAAAGATGTATGATGTATATCAAGTAACTTATAGCCAAAAATGTAAAAGTGTGACTTCCAGACAGATGGACAGACAGCAGACGCCTGACAAATGATCCCTTTATGTCGCTCTTATGCTGCAGGCGACATAAATGAAGAGTTTCAACTAAGAACTAAGATCATATGTGTAAGAAGCTTACATTGACATCATTGGATGCTAATTTTTCATGCAGTCCTTCTAGTTCTTCAATGGTAACAGTACAATATTGATCAGAAAGTGAAAATGAAGATTAATATGTTGAAATTTATCAAATAAGTCTTCAGAATTTACGAAAAGTGGCGGATATCTCCAGTGGATTTTTCGAATGTCCGGCAGTTTTTAGTTTCGAGCCGGACGCAATGTCCGATGATTTTATGTTCTAAATCCAAAATAATGACACACAATTATAGGATTTGATTTCAAATAAAGACATTTAAGTATTTAAGATATTTCATATCAGTGAGAGCTGCAATAGCTATTGAACATGTTGAAGGTACCGGTATATTTTTAAAAGCAATTCTCTGTAAGAACCAAAGAATTTCAAGACATGTTGGCACGGCATGTCATGGATTTTTTTTTTAGATTTTTGGTATGGGAGTTCAATATGAAGTACTAGTATGTAAATCAACCCCAGTTTTTTTTTCAAAAAGGTTGTCGTTGCCATGATAACCGTGTCTAAAGTTTCAAAAATCGAGAAAATCTACAGGACGAGGCATATTTGTAGGCTTCGTTACCATAGAAACAGGTACAGGAAAATTTTTAATCTGAAATTGTTTGATTTTTTTTTCTTTTAATCCTTATTATTATGCATATTTGTAAAGTTTTTTACATTCATCACGGATGCCTTTTGTATACAAAATGAAAAATTGGGCCGAAACAGGGTATCGAAAGGCTCTGTTTTGGGCTCTTAAAGACTCCTTTTTGCATATTTTTACTGTTTTACAAGGTTGAAAATTTCATAAAAGCACCAATTTTTGAATTCCAAGTTTAGTTATCCAATTAGTATCATTTTTGAACTATTCATTAATATAAAAAATTTATTGGGCAAATTTGTCCTTTTATATGTAAGGCAGCATCAAATTTAGTTGCTATGGCAACAATCGTCTGAAAGATTCACATAAGATGAATTTAAACGCAGCCTCTATCAAACTATCTAGGCATGATATATAAACAGAAGTTCATGTATACATCTATCGAGGCGTTTTAATATGAAAATGACCTTGAAAATATTTCAAGGTCAACCATTGAATTTCCAAGGTCATTAAACTTTAAGTGACCAAATTTGACGAATAATCCTGATTTTTCATAAAATGAAGGTGCCAATATTTTAGAAACCTTGAAATATTGATCTTAACAGTTATTTGCCAGCAAATGATAAATGTATCACTATTTTCTTAGAACTATTGATAACGTTTCTTCACATCTTCGAATATCTAAATTCTTCGTGAGTATTTTGATAAAAAAGGGACGAAATCTGTATTTTCTTGTTTTTTGACGAAAAAATATTTTCCTATTTAATTGCTAAAGTTCAATAAATTCTAAGACTTTTTTTCTTATATTCTCTTACTTTCATAATAATTATGATCTATCAAAATATCAAAATAAAAAAAAATAATTAAAATCGGTAACAAGCATTTCAGAAAATCAATATTATATGCAAAATTTGAGGCTCAAAGTATAAATGACCTTGAACATTAAGCCAATGACCTTGAACATTTTAATTGTGCTTATGTAAAAGATTTAAGTCTTATTTATACATGCATACATTATGGCAATCTTATGTAACTATAAAGAGGAATTAAATTAATTTGAAAGATAATATGAAACAAGCAAAATGGTCTAATGTTGTCATTGCAACGGTCTTTGACGACATAATTAAGGTAAAACTCTTTATAAACCCACTCCAATTTTTCGTTCATTTTATTTGTCAATAAACATATGTTTCCTTTGAAAAAAATTACTGGTCTCCTATTGGTGCCTTTTGAGATATTTAAGATTGAAAATGGTAAAAAACACACTAAATTGGCCTTTATTTTCAACTCTATTTTTCGCTTCATTTTGACTTATTTTGGCTTAATACAATAAGCTTCCTGTAATGAATATCACATAACTAAGTGTACTAAGTAAGAATGGAAGTAAGGAAGAATAGAATATATGAAGATGAACAAGCTGTTACAGTGGTATCCATGGCAACGAAGTATCCGGAACTGGCTTATTTCATGGTCCCAAAATGCTATAAATAGAATGAACTCGTTACCATGACAACCAGAGGTCACATTGGCCAAAAAGTGTTATTTTCATGGTCACTACTTAATATATACATATTGTACCGGAAATCATCAAAATTCATGACATGCCGTGCCGATCGATTTTGGTCCTTACAGAGAATGGCTATTAAAACGCCTCCGAAAAAAATTTAAACATAAGGCCATAATTAAAAAACTGTTCGTTTCCCCTCGCCCCGACCAGGTCAGAAAAAATACCACTGAGTAAGATTTTTTTGTAGCCAAAAAGTCCCAATTTTTTTTTTTTTTTTTTGCAAATATCGAATCACCGCCATGTCTGTTTTTGATTTTAATGTTACAATATTCTGTAAAAATAGACTGTTAATCAACTCTTTAGCTTTCTTATTCCTACATAAGAAATCTCAATTGTACAATTGTCAGCTGCTGACTCTTAGTATATATCATTACAGAGATGCATGTCTCTTAGCTAGTTGCCCAATAATGGGCAATTATGATTCAAATTACGTCAGCAAAAAAAACCCCAAAAAACAGTACCTGCCTGCCGGGACACACCGTGAAAAACAGAACGGGAGGAGGGGAAACAAACAAATTAACATTTTTTTAATTGTGGCCTAATCTAAAATTGAATTCTCTCTAATATGCTGTACATACATGATGATGTATTACAATTGTTAACATAATACCTGTTTAATTTTAAGTCATACCAATCCTTGATCCATGTCCATGGCAACTTTTGGTTACAGTACTCTACATCTTTTGAATATGTTCATCATTCTTTTCCACATTCAGCATCAGATATACATCAGATATACAGTTAAGATGTCGTAGATGGCCTCTGATAGTGCAGTGTACACATGCTTTGATAAGAAAGTAATGTCAAGGCTACACCAGTTATACTGAAAGAAAAATTGAAAAGTAAATTAAATCAGCTTGATAAGAGTGTGAAAGTTCAGGGATTAATCTGCTTGTGCGACCTGCATCTCTGACGCATAAAAATTGCCAAGGACCCATAGATTTCTAATCGCTGTGTCCCTCTGTATGTATTTTTATTTTCTTATATTTACATTCCTACTGCGTTTCCCTTATATGAAGGTGCCAAACCAACTGCACAGCATTTTTCGATAAACGCAAGACCCTATCACGTGACATTTGAACATATGCGGATTAATTTCCCATAAAATGCCCATTCTATTTACTGCTCAACACAGATTCAAAATTAATTTATCAATCGAATCCTCCAGTTATTAGATGTGTCAAAATCTAGGTCACCCACATGTACACCTCCAAGACATAAGACGTAGTAAGTCGATCACGCGTCACATGATCACACCAGACGAAGTTCAAGGACGACCTGCACTGTTGTCTACGAGAAGATGCCATGTTTGGATTAGCGAATTCAGACATAAGGCGATCAAATATTCAATATTTAGGATGGGGATTTGTTCCATTTGTGTCATTTATTAACAGTGAATTTATTTTTGCTTCTTATGGAATTATAAAGATCAGGCCTCAAGTGTATCAAACTTCTCAACTTGAGATTTTCCTCAAATTTGAGTATTTTCCTCAAATATTTGAGGTTTTCCTCAATTTGTCTTGTATTAATCTTCCTCAACTTGAGGTTTTCCTCAAAGTTGAAATTTTCCTAAAAATTTACCTTGTATGAAAGAAATATTTGAGATTTTCCTCAATTTGAGGAGAGATTTTCCTCAAATATGTGAGGGAGCTCCATACCTACCTCAAATACTTGAGGAGAGGTAGAATTTATTCAAAATATAAACAATTAGGCAAATTGAATAGATTTTTAAGTAACAAATAAAAATTATATTGTTAAATTTACAAAACAAACACTTTAAAAAGATATTCTCTTATTATATTATATGTGAAAACTAAGATTTTGACTTGAGGAACGAGTTGAGGAAAGTTGGCAAATTTCAATGTTCTCATCTCTCCTCAAGTTGAGGATAATCTCAAATATGTCTTTCATACAAGGTAAATTTTGAGGAGTCCCTCATCTTTGAGGAAGTAGAGATTTATACCCTTAAAAACTTTAAATAAAGGAACCGAAAGGTTTTATCTGAATAGAATCATGAATGAGTACATCTATAAGGTGACATGCGAAATGTGCAGACCCTGTGCATTGGTTTCTATGGCTACGATAACATATTTCCTCAAGTCTTTCCTCAAATACTTTCCTCGGCTGAGGGACCCCTCAACTGATTTGAAAATTTTTGATACAAGATGAATTTGAGGAAAACTCAGCTGAGGGAATCCTCAAGCAGATTTGAGGTAGAGAAAAATCTCAATTTGAGAAGTTTGATACAAGTGAGGCCAGAAATGTTTCGAGTATCAGCGAATTTTGTGCTGTGTTGAGGTAGTTCATGAACATTTCGTGTATTTTTATCTTTTTGCACGGCTGTACTCGGATTGCATCATTCTAATTACTTCCAGAAGCACCAGGCACCCGGACAACTTAAAGATAATTCAAATTCAAAATCTTTATTGCAAGTAACTTAAAAGCCATTTTGCACACATAAAAAAATGAAAGAAAAATAAAAGGAAAACATCATCAAAAAGCTTCCTGTCTCTTATCTGTATATTGTGTACATCTAATAAGTACATGTACCTCGTCCTCTATTTCGCCCGATGCGCAATTTCTACATTTCTACAGTCTGTTTTCTACGGGAGTTACAGGCCTTGTGTGACGACCAGTTTCAATGGCTAGAGAATGCGCGCTTATCCTAAATTTAGTCAAACCTACTCTCTTAGAAAATTTTACTTGATTAACGTAATTTTTAGTGGTGAAATGGGACTTAAATTTGGAGTATGTTCGTAACTTGTTTCCTCCGTGATTAGTGAACTTTTGACTTGTGATTTTCATTGTCCAAAACTTTTCGAATTCCTTCTTTATTTTTTGTTTGATGTTGGAAATGTTTAGTTTTTTAGGTAAGATACCAGTATAACTTGCGTCAAATAGGGAGAGAATGTTATGAATTCCAGATATCCATGATTTCGTACCGGTTTCGTGGAGGTTTTCAGATTCTAAAAGACAGTCGTTTAGTAATGGTTTCATTTTACGGCGTGTTTGTACACTTGCCCAGAAATTTAAGGTCTTTGTTATTGCATCAACAAACATGGGAAATCTGCCGATTTCTCCAAGGACCGCCAAATTTGTTGCGCTTTTGTTCACCCCTAAGATCCATTTACAGAAAGATATATTTAATTTCTCAATTGCTTGTTTGTTAAAATTATTGTTTATAAAATCTGCAGTGTTTGATGTCTTATCTTTCTCAAATTGACCCCAAATTTCTGTGCCATACAGACAAATTTGCTTTACTGTGTTGTCGAACAACTTTAATGTTGTGAAAGGTGCAAGAACTTCTCTATCAATGGCGGCTTTAAGACTGTAAGGAGATTTCAATCCTCTATCATGCATGTTTTTTCTTGCTGCTGTAAAAGTTCCAGATGCCGAAAAAAGAATCCCGAGATATTGATAATAGTTGTATTTTCTAATATTTGATTTCCCAAATAAAATTTGTTCTTTGAAGTTCTTCCACCTTTCATAACTCGCATTGTTTTCGTTTTGTTAACATTTACCTATAACATCCATTGTTCACAATAATTATTTAAAGCGTCAAGTTTTCTTTGTAACCCTTCACGTCTTCATGTGACTGTTTTAAGCCAATCGCATCCTTCGGAAGACATTTATTTGAGCGAGCGAAGCTCAAAGTGAGCTGTCGTTCCACAAAATAAAACTCATTGCAACTAGAACTGCCCTAAGGTGGACGGATTATACCCCCCCCCGCGGATTTTTTTTAAATGGGACCATTTATGATGCTTTCAATACTTCTTAACATAAAATGTTGTATAGTGTGAAGGTCAAGGTCATAGGGTCAAAAGTTATGGTACCAAAATGTAGAACTTTTAATGGTGAATGTGTGTATGAAATATGAATGTCCTACCATTAATAGTATAAAAAGAAATCTGCTTTCAAAACTCCTTAACATAAAATGTTTTATAGGGTGAAGGTGAGGGTCACAAAATTCATGGTACCAAAATGTAGCACTCTTAATGGTAATTGTGTGTATGAAATATGAAAGGCCTACCATTAATAGTATAAAAGAAATCAGCTTTCGAAACTTCTTAATAGACAGGGCCGTCGTTAGGGCTGATTTGTGGCCGCTGTTCGGCCTCCTTCCCAATGCAAAATAGCATCTTTTTTCCCAAGTTAGGCTCTAAAAATTCCCAATTATGCACGGTCTTTGTTTGATATATTGTATCATCCCCGTCATAACGCCAAACGTGCATACCGCCATCCATCACTGATGTAAAGGTACAAACAAGCGTTAATCCCCCGATGATTACCGCTAAACATTTAATTATAAGAATTAATTAGACGAATAATTAGGCGTTTTCTTATACAAATAAATAATATGTTTTAAATAAACACTGTCTCAGGTAAGATATTTATCCAAAGAGTTTGATTGTCACGTACATATTTGACTGTGCGGTCGAGATTTTCATTAAATGACGACGATATGCACCCTTTGCAGTAGGGTCACAGCCCGGTGTCGGGAAAAAAAACAAACAAATCAACATTCTAAGAAGTCATTTATACAATCAATTTTTGTTGACGAAATTCGCTACCGCACCGTGTGTAACATTAAAAGACAAAGGCAAGTACAGACAAAAGTGACAAGCTATTTACCACGTTATTGGTATTCATGTTTTCAATATTTGTAATGAAAAAAATCTGATTCTCTATTCACAAATGTTATTGATGATATCAGTAAACGGTATACCGCCTCACCCGTTTAACCGACAAATTCTAGAAAAACGAAAGACGGAAGTATAAGGAGGAGAAGTGCATATTCAATTGTCATCTAGCCGGAATAAAGGATTAAAATTAAATTTCATTTCAGTGGTAAACTTCCCAATTTTGCTCGAAATGCCGCTGTTTTTCCCAATTAGAAAGGCCCCGGCCCCTTTCACAAAATACCTTGCGACAGCCCTGAAATCGGTTGGACGGACAGACAGACAGACGGACGGATAGGTTGATTCCTATATACCCTCCTAAAATTCATTTGCAGGGGGTATAATAACAGTGTTTTGACTTCGTCCTCATAGATGGGTTTCCCATGAGTTCATATTACATATACAATAGAACTGTAAAACAATACAATTGACAACAGAATAACTCTGAACATGACTATCAGGAGGGGGGGGGTACCTCATCACTCATTTCACTGACCATCTGACCATAAACAATGGGATTTGAATTGCCGATTCAAATCAAATTAATTTAACAATAACTAAGACATGTAATTCCTTCTTGTAAGAAAAGGTTAAATAACGGCAACGTTACAGATTTCTGGTTCGAACAGACTCTGGACGAAATTCTGAAAACAACGCGTGGGCCGAGCCAGCAATATTGACATACATACATCTGTAAAAAAGAAACAAATAGCATATAATACTTTATTTTCACCATTGATCTTTTCATCTTACCTATCCATTGCAATTGAATGCGTGTTTTCTTTAGTTTATGTGTAGAATTTTGGTGAACAGGCCGTTCCAGCGTTTCCTCTGCTCAAAAATAAATGCTCGCTTTACGAATTCATGTAATTTTCCAAAGTCATATCTCTTTTGACCTTGGAAAAATTAAAAAGCACCATCTGGCATCAAGCAGTCTGTGAAGACTGCCTGCCCATCTTTCAGTTGTCGGTCCCTCTGTCTGACTCTCTGATATTCCATTCAAAGAAGTATTGAAACTTTTTATTTGTTTTGTACAAGCGCGGATCCAGAGGGTCGGGGGTGTCGGGGGGGTCCGACCCCCCTGGAATTTTCATAAAGTTCACATATATAAATATTTTAATTTTCATAAGATTAACCCGATTCCCCTTTTGGTAGTCATAATATTTGAAAAATAAAATGAATTTGTATTGAAAATCTTTCATTCTAATCAAGTTTTTAACGGTGAGCATTTCAAAATATTCTTGGGCTCATTTACGCTTGCCAGATTTTATCAAATACATAATAATTTATTATCAATTTCAAATGATGCCCCTTATATAATGCAAAACACCTTTGTAAATAAAGAAGGGCAATTAACTGAAAAATACAGGTATAGAGGATGCGGGAAATCCTGGAAAAAATTCTCGATCCTCCAAAATCCTGGATCCCCCCATGTTGTACCATGACAATTAAAGCTGATCAATGTAGATTGATTGATTTTTAAATTGTATTAGGCACGGTCCATTTGATAACCTTGGGGGGAGGGGCTTGGCTTTTTTTTCAAAAGAAAAAATAATTTTGCTCTGAATTTTGATGAAAAAAAAAATTTGCTTATGGTGTGTCAGAAAAAAATAATCTTGTTCTAACATGTATTCTGAATTTGAAGAATTACTATAAGTTTTCGCTTAAAATTCCCAAAAAATTCCCGGCTCTATCGATAAAACACAAACATTGTAATGTATTGCACACCATATGTCTGAAAAAATTTCTTGCTCCAACTCTGCGAGAAAAAATAATTTTGCTCTGGTCCGAGGC
Organism: Pinctada imbricata; assembly: GCA_033119305.1. Classification (NCBI taxonomy): domain Eukaryota; kingdom Metazoa; phylum Mollusca; class Bivalvia; order Pterioida; family Pteriidae; genus Pinctada; species Pinctada imbricata. Next base: position 46,823,189 of record VSWD01000013.1, on the reverse strand, counting down.
GAAAAAAAATCTTGCTCTGACAACCACCCCCCCCCCCCCGAATATCAAATGGACCGTGCCTTATTTCTTTCAAAATCGATTTAAAAAAAAAGATTTCATATGTTGTTATTAATCGTTTTATCTTTATTATTGTTAGTTTTTTTATAGATACTAGTATGCAGATCTATAAGCATGATAAGAGGGTCACAATACAAAGAACAGACAAACATACTTACATTGATCTTAGATTATACTCTATTAGCATGATTAGTTATATTCAGTTTGAATGAGATACTAGGAAATAACCTCATTTTAGTATGTTTCCTTTCAGTCTTTTTCTTGCCCTTTTTCACTTTATGCATATATGAACTGGCTTAATTCTCATTCAATTCGTTAAGTTCTGCACGATGTTCTATGTACATGTTCACTATATATATGAGATGGGATTTATTTGGAATATTTCGTTACTTGTCGAGTCATTTTCGCTCTGTGTGGCTCTGTTTATTAAAATACTCCGCTCGACCCTCTGAGTCTCTCTCTCTCGCTGCTGGCAGAATGAGCTTTAGTCCTCTTAGCATTGGCAAATTCGGGGGGGGGGGGATGGATGGGCGTCCGCCCCCAGCACTGACCCACAATTTTCCAAAATCAGACATTTTCATTATAAATCGACAAAATTCGCCCCTTGACCCCCAGTAAAGTGGGCACTGGATCCGCCACTGCCCAGTCTACCCTTTTCTAGGCTTTATTTACTCATTAAACTACATTACACTATATATATATATATGTTCATACGTAACTTAAAGATTTTTTAATAGATGCATGACTGAGTACGTATATTTGCGTAAAGTACATTCAAGTTGATTTTTCGAATTTTATCAAAATCATAAACATGACGAAAATTCTCTCTCTCTCTCTCTCTCTCTCTCTCTCTCTCTCTCTCTCGAATGCAAGATATTTTGCAGCGGTGTTACAAACTAACATATGCTGCGTCATGCAGTAACCGTGTACTTGTCACAGTGTCGCACTGCCCCCGACTTAATAACTGAATTCCAATTGACATGCAATTTACATGGGGTCAAACGTTAATACATGCCGCGATTGCATGCATCAACTGTGTACTTGTCACAGCGTCACACCGCCCCCGACTATAAACCTGAATTCCAATTGACATGCAATTTGCCAACTCGCAAACAAGGTCATAGGCGGCACAATATAACCTTGCCGTCATCGCTATTTTCCTACGCCACTTCACACAATGATAAAGCCAGAGAGGCATCGCAGGTACGGCATGTCGTCACAGTGACGTCATTCGGACTTCTGACGTAAACAACGCAAAAGATTCAAAGGTAGAGGCACATATTTGAGCGTTTAGGGGCGGATAAATGGGCAATGAAGGAAACGATTCTGATCTTGATGAAGGAAAATTTACAAGACTCACCTCTAAAGACGGTAGGTTTCGATATATAGCCAGAATTTGTATTTTTATCGGAGACTTCTCGCTCAGCTGATCGTGTTGGCAACGTACGAACGAAGAAAGAATCCCTGATACTGCATCGTATTGCATCGAAAGAAAAGCATTGCATGTACACTGTATACCTCAGAAATGTAGTCAAACCTGCTGGTATATACTTACAATACGTAATTTACAAATATGAAACCCCAATTCCAGTCTGCAAGAATCTTGCAGACAAACAATAGGCGATGACGGCAGAGGTAAATTTCAAAGTGAAGAAAAGCGGAACTGAAATCGGACGCATGCGTAGGAGATTGGCAATTTGCATGGGGACAAACGTTACATAACCGGTGTTTGTGTGTATATTTGAAATTAAACCAAAGTATATCACTCCGCTGGTTTTAGGGAATAAATGCTCTATGGAAATTATCAATATTATAAAAAATTTTGCATATTAATTTTATAAAGTTTTTTTTTCTAGAAATGTATTATTGTAAATACTAGAAAAAACAAATCAGAACAAACAGTCTTTTCTCATATACGTTATATAATTGATATATTATGGTTTAGTAGAAGAAACCAAAAAAAAACAGATGCGTAAATAGATAGATAAATAAGTAGATAAATAATAAAAAGATAAAGAGATAAATAAATAAATAAATTAATTAATCACAATTGTATTTTGTATAACAAACGAATGTTTTTTAAATCGATATGAATAAATAAATAAATAAATAAATGAAAATAATCCACCGTACCGTTTTGGTATGTATGTAAAGTCGCCGTACGGAGCTAGTGTACCGAATTTGCATAGCACCTGAGATATCGAAGGCCGTCCGCATGTCGATTATGGGCCGGATCCGTCAACTTCCCCAAAATCAAAGTAAAAATAAATGAATAATATTGCTTCTTTAATTTAGACTAGTATTTTACAAAATGGAAACCTAATGGAAACCACTCAACCAAGTTTCCAAAATGAAAATCCGGTGGAATCTACGTGGAAACCTGATCCAGGTTTCCATGCCTTGGAAACCACTGGGAAACTGTCAACCTCAGGTTTCCATGCAGTTTCCATGTGGTTTCCAATACATGGAAACTCGGCTATTCGTGCTGTGGTTTGGTACCAAAATTGTTTATGTAGCTACAGAATAAGAAAAAAAAGGTAATTGTATTTTCCCAATTTCCAACGATTTTTCATCGAAAATCCATAGTTTTCCCCATTTTATTGACCTGAAGATTTGTAAATTGAGCTTGAGACTTAAAGACAATTTAATTGTCGTTCTTTTGGTACCAATTTTGTTGATCTAGCTGCAGCATGGAAAAAGTAATTGAATTTTTCCTATTTTCAATAGTTTTTCTTCGAAAAATACAATTTTACCCTAAAATTTCGAAATGCCCAAGGATGCCAGAATGGCATCCGCCGGATTATCAAATAAGAGGGTATTGACAACACTTTCATGCAAAAACATTTTGTGCGTAAGAAATTTTTGGGTTTCATGAATGGCGCCTAGAATATTAAAATGCATACAGTATGAGTCTATATGAAGTCACATTATTTACTGTAACCGTTCTAAAGATAAATGTAAACAATTCAATTGGTCCAAATATGTACAGTTTTAACTAGAACTGTTACAAAGACTTACATTCTATTTTTTCAGTATGAACATCTAACTGTATCTATATCTATTGCAGCATAAAAAAGTCATCACAAGCGATATTTATGGAACCTAGCCAATATGACGCCATTACACATGTCATACGAAGATTTTACGAAAGTGAGAAACTGACACGAATTTGTGACCAAGAGATGAAGATTATATAATTACAATTAAGAAACCACTCACGTTTACTTTCCTTCTGTGTGTCACTGCCATCTACCAACACCACATCATTGTCAGTATCCACACTATTGATGTTGGATGGACCAGGTTGAGAAGACTCGTCAGCATCCACAGTTGTCAGTGTCACATCGCCTGTTGTTGGTACTAAATGAATTAAAGATAGATATGAACTAATACATATTTCTAATGAGAAATTTTCTTATTTTACTTCTTCGATGTGTAACAGACTTCATCGTGTACATGTACGAATAACGGAGAAGCAAAGGGTAAAGGAGCTAACAAAACGGAAGTTGAACGTATATCTGTTACTCAATCGTTGACTTCTGGTAGGTATCCGTTACATCTCCGTTCTATTCTTTTTGCATGTGTCGTACGGATATCAACGAACACCTACCGCAAATTTCATAAAAGAACAACAAACGAACACATATCAGTAATGTGACTGACGTGTATCAGAGAGATTTGATACCAATATATATACTTGACCTTTGACGTGCATGCTACGTCGAAAGCCCTAATGCGTTCTAACCGGTGGAAATATCTTAACGTGCTCAAAACTTTACAAAGGACAGAACCGATTCGCTTTGTCCGGTTAGGCGTGACAGAGACATAATGTTTTTTATGTGAATTACCAAAATTATGAATTACATTTTATTCGAAACCGAACTGCGAAATTTGCTAATGTAATATGAATAGAAAAAAAACGCACATCATTTTAAAATAAAATAGACCTTTGATTATGGGTTTCTTTCTTCCTCACCCGTATTAACGCTACGAGGATAAACACATTTCGATTTTTCGTAACATGTCAAAATGATGACGCTGAATTAAGTAAGTTGTTTCCTGATGCATGGCCGCAGATATGGTATGATATCCTTCTGAACTTTGTTGTTTGATTTCTTTCGGCATTTCTGAAGTAAAAATATATTGATTTATACTGCTTTGTCTGTTCAATACTAATAAAAAAAATTCCATGCTGAAGCTAGAACACACACACCCTTCCTCACACACACCCACCCTCTTACGCACCTTCACACAAACTAATTGGTATCAAAGCAACGACAATATCATTGCCTTTTATTTTTAAGCTCAATTGACCAATTTACTCGTACATACAATGGGGAAAAATATGGATTTTCGATGAAAAATGGTTGAAAATTGGGTAAATATTTTTTTTTCATTCTGTACCTAAAACAACAATTTTAGTACCGAACACACAATAAATTAATTGCCTTTCACTTTTTAAAAATGTCAGATAAGCAATTTGCTAGTACAAAAAAACTGAAAATTAAAAAAAAATGACATTAAGATGAAAAAAATCGGATTATGAAAGTAGAAGGTTCATGCAAAACTATCTTGGGCGTACCAATTAATTTAAGGGTTCTCCTAAAAATTGTCATTGGTAACTATATATATATATATAGACTACATCATCACCAAAAAATCAAACACAATACCAAAGGAGCTCGAGGTCACGAATCTACAGTAGAATCTTACTATTTTACATTTAAAAAAAGAAGTGAAAATAATGAAGGGGCGTATATCATTGCGGTTGTTGGCGACGATCTCCTGTGTACAAGATCGATTTTGATTGTTTTATAACATAAATTCATCATTTCTGAAAAAAAACTGGCGTATGAAAGAATAGTTAAGATACTCGTATATGTGCAATTTACAATTTCAATAGCATTAAATTATCATGTATTTTTATGAGTAGCGTTTGTGTGTGCGTTGTTGGGGGGGGGGGGGGGTCACTTAAAAGCATACTCGTGTATCTTATTCTGTGCTAAAGAAACTTTTTTCATTACTTTTTTGGTTGACAAATGATCTAGTAGTAGAGTAAGGTCACTATAGACTTGATGTCTCTTTACGGATTTTCTAATGAGGGCACTTTGGAGACTGAGGGCACTTTAGAAATTTTCTAAAAATAGAACAAACTGACGTCACAATAGTAAAATAGACATGGGGTTTTCACAGGTGAAAAAAATCGATACATAACTGTAATCGCTGATCTGAAAGGTGTTATATATTATACTATACAAAACAATGGAAATCCCAATTTGCGGTGACTGGTATGCAAAAATGAAAAAAAATAATAATAAAAAATAAATAAATAAATAAATAAATAAAACAAGTCAAATGCATTACTAGTATTAACATAGTGTTTTTTATTTCAAAGTAACTGAATAATTCTACTTTTAGAACTTGAATATGAAGTATACACCCTGTTCAAAAAATAAACGGGAAATGTTTTACAAAAAAGCTAAAAAGATTTTCCCCACTATAATTGATTATTGATATCAAACACAAGCTTAAAAAAAACTAATAAAAAACAATAATAAATAGAATAATATATATATATAATAAAAAAAAAACTAGTAAAAAACAATAATAAATAGAAGAAAAACATCGGGAAGAGATTTTTATTAATAGTATTTGAGCAATAAGGCAATCTTAACTGAATAAAGTAACCTATATATATATATATATATTGATTTTTAATTAATACAACACCTGGACGATGGGGCCGTTGGTGACATTTTCCGAAAACACTTATCGCCAAGCATAATAGTATTGTTTCTTTATCGCAAAATAATCCTATTATCACATGTACGTACAGGCACGTGTTGTGTTAATTTCAATTAACGCGATGACAAATTGTTTAGTAAGTGAGAGCTCTTAATTTACCATTTTCTATAGTGTCAATTTGAAGTAGGAGACAAGAATTTCGCTGATAGCACCATCAGCTCTGCGTGATATTTGTTACAGAATGATAAAAGAAATAATTCTAAGGACAATGTTTATCGCCGGTTTTCGGAAAGAAAAAAAATATCTGAAAATCAACATTATTTTATTCATTTCGTTGGTTAAAATCACAGAAAGCAGTCTTCAATTCAGAGCCAGTCGGAGAAATTGTACCAATTATGGATAGTGATTTGATCACCCCTGTAAGAATTTCTTAAAAATTTGTCTTTTCAAATTTAAGGAAAAGTATTGTATCTTTTAAATCGCATATATGATATGTGTATCACATGAAATATAATAAAGATTTTATTTCTTATGATTTAGGTGAATACCTCGTCTCCTGCACGTTTGACATTATGGCGGTACAAATGAGCTAAAGAAGATCCTGACGGTAATCTCAACAGCACTCACAATAGAGCACCAAATTGAGTATCGACGGACCCCTAGCAAGCCAGAGGTGGGACCAGGTGCCCGGGAGGAGTAAGCATCCCCTGTTGGCTAGCCGCACCCGCCGTCGATGTTCACGCACGAAAATGAAAAGTATATATAAAATGCATGCACTGTCTGAGGCCACGTCTATATAGAAATGGAGGCCACGTCTATATAGAAATGGAAGATATACTTAGTTGACCAGGAGGGTAAGAAAACTGTAGAGAAAGAGAGCAGGCACTGGTACGACAAGAAGAAAGACTACATACGGGACTCGCTGGATGCAAATAGAAAACTACCAATCATTCTGGACGATGGAATCAAATATAAAAGATTCCTAGTTCGTCGACGCAGCACCTACAGAACAGTAGATGAAATAGACGAGAAGGCCGCCCGTTCTGCAGCTGATAGAGTTCTCACTCTGATGTTCGCGGAGAAAATCAGGGAAAAGGTGTACGACTTTAAATAGCCGGGAAAAATGTCCGGCTTGTGAAATAAACGACCCTAGCCAGCTCCATCACGACTGCTTAATGTTGGACTTTTCAGAACATTTATATATGTATTTCAAGGATGCAATGCAAGACGTCAACGATCATTACGTATTGACAAAGTGGGAAAGTTACCTTGAGATGTCAGACTTGTGTCAAAAAATACATCCAGTATATCTGATTAAGTACCGGTGTCCGGCATGGTTAAACAAAAACTTTAAAACCACTGACTGGAGGAGTCATGTTTTCAGGATGTGCGAGGAGCTTGACGGAATTGAGAGAGTTTTCAGACTTTTAAAATGGAAATAGACAGGATTGATGATAGACAGTTATCCAAAAGAATAATCAGATTCTTCAAACTGCCTCTTCATACGCATTTAAAATATCGTGTGTCTCATTGATAATTTGTTTTGTATTGTCTGTTATTGGGATTGGGGAAAAAATCTATATTTGCTATATAATTATATATAGAATTGTATAAGTAAATATGTTCAAATGAGATTTTGTCTTTGATTTATGAATTTGCGTTCTGTTAAGATTTTTACCAAATGGCGCCAATTACAGATCAAGAATCTGAGTACCTGAATGAAATGTATAGCGGTCTTAGGAATCCGGGAGCATTTGCTGGAGTTGAAAACATATATCAAATAGCAAAAAAGGAAGGACAATTCAAAATCGGTAGATACAGAATATGAAAATTCCTTCAGAGTAAAGACTCGTACTCCTTACAACGAGACATACACCGAGAATTCAAAAGAAACAGGGTTATAGTTGGAGGTATAGATCGTCAATGGGATATAGATCTGGCCTCTGTCGAAAATTTGGAAAAATACAACCCAAACGTCAGGTTCTTGTTAGCTGCAATAGATATTTTCTCAAGGTATTTATGGGATGAACCCTTGGCAAATAAACAAGGTTTAACAGTTGTCAAAGCTTTAGCCAACATTTTGAAAAATGGGAGAAAACCCATCTGTATCCGGCATGATGCAGGGTCAGAGTTTACGAATAGAACTTTCGAGGAATTTCTAAACTCAAAGGAAATTGATCATTTTGTAACATACAACACAGAAACAAAGGCAAATTATGCCGGAAGAGTAATTCGCACTCTTAAAGAAGGATTGTACCGATATTTCACAGCATCCAAAACATACGAATTCAAAGACATACTTAAATGTTTTGTTCAAAGTTATAATGACAGGCCACACAGAAGCTTATTTAATTTGGCTCCCTCCGATGCCAATAACAAAAATGAAAGCGAGTTATGGCGTAAAATGTATCTACCAAAGCACCAACAGATAATAGATGAAAAAGAAGAAAACGATTCAACTAAAAAAGGAAGAAACATCATCCAGTATTCAAATTCAAAAAGAATGATTACGTCAGGGTATCATTTTAAGACATGTGTTTGAAAGAGCATATCACCAGAAATGGAGGGAGGAACTATTCAAAGTTGCCTCAAGGTACTTTAGAGAAAACAGTCCCGTTTACAAACTGGTAGATTTAAACAATGATGAAATAAAAGGAACTTTCTATCAATCTGAACTTCAGTCCGTTACAGTCGATGAAAATGTGGTGTGGAACATAGAAAAAGTAATAAAAAAATCTCGAAAAAGGGGAAAAACTTATTGTTTAATAAAATGGAGTGGTTATCCCTCCAAATTCAATTCATGGATACCGGAAAGCAACATTAAACGTCTGTCTTGATAACCTTGAATAGTCATGCGCAAGGGGAAGTGAAAGATAAGGAATTGTATGGTGTTCAGTACATATCTTTCAAAGCTTTAATCAAGGATGGAGTCTTCATCATTCTAAAATCAGATGGATGCAAATCAGTTTTTCCAAATAATAAACCTTACTCTTTCAAAATTGAGCTAGCGTTTCCTTTATTATAAGATGTCAACTGGGAAATAGCTCACCCTGAAATAACAATTTCGGACGTGGACGAAGTCAAAGAACTCTATGTGTTTTGTAACTAAGTAAGGGAGACTATTTTCAACGATGGTCAAATAAATGTGCTGCGTAGAGTAATTACAAATTCTTCGGGTATACAAAACATAAGTTTTCCTCATCTGTACTTCATACCGGTGTCAACTATGAATGCGCAGGTCATAAGCATAGATTTAAGGACTGGTGATCTTGGTTACGTTATATTTCTTAAAAAGCCAGTGACAGTTGTACTTCAGCTGAGAAAGAGAATTCTTTTCTAGATCTATAATTATGTCAGATCAGAAAGTAATGTACGTAACCAGACCAGATTTATGGCAAAATTATTACGCTGAAAGAAATAATGAAAACTTGATAAATAACAGTACTACTAATTTAGGCACCATGCAAAGTGTGACTCGCGAACCAACACGTATCCATACAGATGAAAAGAAATTAAACTTGGGAGTTTACACAATTGAAGAAATGGAAACACAAAGGGCTAAGACAGAGTTTAAAAGAGAGGTAAAGGCGGGGGAACCTCACGTGACTAACTTTGACATAGAACCATTATATAAAGAGAAATCTATTAAAAGAATGCGCACTGACAAATCTGCGCATTTCACTATTCCAAAAATAAAGAAAAGAAATCTAGAGATAACTACAAAAATTCAGTGTTTGCATGATGGCTTCTCTTAACAACGACAACCAAACCATAGGTCAACCCCACGAATTAGACGTCTTTTCTTATATACCTAATCAAGTGGCTGTAGAGAAAACATTTTATACTGAATGTAGACCTATTTCGTCATTAAGGAATGAATTGAGTCCTCTTGAATTCTTTTCCTCTGGCCAGTCTGCATTGTATACGGATTTAAGGAGGACCAGGCTTTATTTGAAATGTAGTGTAACTCATCAAGACGGAACCCCCCTAGAAGATCAGGAAAAAGTAGGCATAATAAACTTGCCACTTCAAACCTTATGGAGCCAAATAGATGTCTATCTCAACGGAAAACTTGTTTCTTGCCAAACATGTAATTATCCATACACGGCATATACATCAAATGCATTTTGAGTACCAATGCTGGAACATTAAACAGCGAATACAGGTCACAATTATTTTATAAGGACGAAGAACCCGGTCAGTCAGAGTGTGATCCCTCTACGTCATCTAATCTAGGTCTGTACAAGCGAGCAATTAAAATTCGAAACAGTAAGGAGTCTGAAATAGAAGGAGTCATATTAGAAGATATTTTTTCTTGCTCCAAGTATCTTATCAACGGCGTTGATCTGTACCTGAAATTGTACAGAAATAATGTGTCGTTTGTGCTGCTATCAGCAGAGGACAACAGACAATACCGAATCAAAATAAACGATGCCATACTTAAATGCATGCGCGTGAAAGTGGATCCCGGGATCATTATAGCACATTCGAAAATTCTAGAAAATGAATCAGCAAGGTATCAGTTTTTGAAGTCCGAAGTCAAAACTCATGTTGTCGCCAAAGATTCTAATCTGATGGTTTGGGACATTGTATGGCCCAATGCCACACCTAGAATTATTGTACTGGGTCTCATTGAATCATCGTCACTAAACGGTGATCTGACCAAAAATCCTCTCTACTTTGACCACTTTAACTGTATCGAAGTTGGAATCTACGTAAACGGTGAAAGCTTTCCACACAGACCGTTTAAAACAGACTTTGCGAAAAAATTGTATTCGACTGCTTTCCAATCCCTGTTTACAGTTTGTCCATCAATTTGTAAAAGCAAAGAACTAGTGATAGACGATCAGGACTTCGCCCTTGGGTACAGTTTATACGCTTTCTCACTTGAACCTATCTATTTCGACCAGGAACATGTTAACTTAGTAAAACAAGCTAATATTCGAATTGAAATGCGATTTGGAACCCCCTTAACAGAAACAGTTACATGTGTTGCATTTGCAGAATTCAACGAAGAAATTACAATCGATAAAACACGCGACGTTCGCCTAATACAACCATGAAAGGCTGTCAAATTCAGGCCATCATATCGAAGGACTCATCATTGAAGCAATGTATGCTGCCGGTTTGTTCAATTGACAAGCTTCCTTTCAAAATAGAAAGCTTTCCATTTGGAGTCATTTTCAACAGTGATGTTTCAACTGGTCCTGGTAAACATTGGATATGTTTGTACAGTGAAAAAGAAGGCCATGTAGAATTTTTCGATAGCTTAGGACATGGAATAGACCATTATAATAGAAGTATAAGAGACTTCATCGAGAGAAATGAACTCGTATGCGTATCTAACACATTCAGACTTCAAAGCAAGTTTAGCAAAAGCTGTGGCTTGTATGTTTCATTTTATGTCATAAATAGGACACGTGGATTTTCCATGAGAAGCATTATTCGCTACTTCAATTCAGAGAAAATATTTTTCAATGATTTGATACTGCACAGGTTTTTTTTAACATACTTCAAACAATAGCTCTTTGTATGTATATTTTGTATGATTGAAATTATGTAGAATGTCATAGAATGTTCTGTCTTCAAATAAATCGATGTTGTCATGACGATAAGGTATCATTGTTTTGGTCAGTGTGCGTGAATCATTACATAACGTACATTTGATTGTAATGGACACCAAGAAGACGACGAATATAATGTTAGAATCATCTAGGTATGACGAAGGCAATATAGGAAATGACTTAAAGTTTCAGTCACCCACAACTTTATTTTTGGTTGGTTCAAGTCAAAGCGGCAAAACTACATTTGCCTATAGTCTACTTAGAAATGTTAAATGCATGTTTTCGGATCCTCCTTCAAAGATTGTGTATGCCTATGATATTTACCAACCTATGTTTGATGAAATGAAACATAATCATACAAATTTAACATTGCTTAAAGGTTTGCCAACAGAGGACGACATTTTGTCTTGGACAAGGGACGGTCAGGGACTCATCCTGGTTCTGGATGATCTAATGAATGCAGTATCAAATAGTGAGACTGCCTTACATCTATTCACTGTCATTTCTCATCATAGGAACTGTACAGTTATATTCATAAGTCAACTTCTCTTTCCAAGAGGGAAGTATAGTAGGGGTATAAGTTTGAACTCTCACTACGTCATACTTTTTAGATCGTACAGGGTCGTTAATCAGATAACTCGATTTGGAAGTCAAGTTTTTCCTGGACAGTCTAAATACTTTAAAGAAAGCTCCGAAAAGAGCATCTCTCAATCTGGTGGTTATCTCTTAGTGGACGTTTGTCCTAAATCTCGTGACAGACGTTTCATGCTGAGAACAAACGTATTCCCTGGCGAGCAGTTATCGATTTTTGTACCAAGATCGAACTGAGTTTATTGTGGCAGAATTTCTACAGGTAAACGGAGAATATTCCAAAAAGGAAAAAAAAAATGTTTAAAATTCCCAGCCGTCTGAAGAAGAATTTTCACTTTTTGGTCTCCTTGCAAACCTCAAATCGCATAAAAAGAAAGGTACTTCTGGAACATGCTACGATCGAACAATTTAACCTTCTTTGTGAAATTTTCATGAATATTTTCTATGGGTTTTTTTGCAATTGATGATGACGTCATAGCCTTCCTTAAGAAGTACAGAAAACATTTTCTTCGTATTATTTGTAAGGAGTCACTTCGAGAGGAAAGACGTAGCCTTTTGATTCAATTCAGTAAAATAATTCCCATTACTATTGAAAGTATAGTAGAGTCAATACAAATTCATGACGAAGGAAATGATAATGAATAATAAAAGGGAATTAGAACCAATTGACGATGATAAGAATGACTTTGAAAAATACGACGAACATGACGGTCAGATATTGGCGAACATTTGGAAAGAATTAAGCAGTAAGCGTCTCATTAGTGAAGGTAAAAAATGGCTAAAATTTCTAAAGTATCAGTTTGGAAATCTGTTGACTTGGAACTCTGAGGGTGAATTAGAAATTAATGGTGTGAGACTGAAAGGTATAACAGTATCGTCTTTATTGAAGAAAATATTCAAAATACGCTCGGAGGAAGATCTTGATAAAGGTGTTGACATTAGCACATTTCTATTCATTATTGTGAAAGCACTTGTTTGTGGAGATGGTTTCGAAAAATCTGATCAGACTGATGTAAGTGTCACTTCCATGAAGGAAAATAATCAAGAAGGTTCAGGTAAAATTGAAGTACCTGCTTCAGCAATACATAAACCTTTAATGTCACAAAGGGAAAAGGAAGATTTACTTGGCAGAGATGGTGATCCTGTATCTGATAAGGTAGATGTAAATTTATTTGTAAACGATGTCCCCGATTTTGGACCTCCTGGGGAAAGACTAACCAATCAGAATAATCCGTTCAAGAAGTGGAAACGTTTTTTGAATTACATGTATTGCTCATTAAGCAGTTGTAGCTTAACAGAACTGTACTGTTAAAGTTGATTGTCATAAACCATGTGCAGGACGACAACTGTTGATATTGTGTTCAAGGAACGTCGCAATGTTGCATATATTTCAGTGTATTTCTTCCTTGTGTTAATGCTTATGTTCATTGCTATTTTGTCTGAAGAGAAAGAATCAAACAGTGTTAGTTTTCATTCACCAACATTCAAAAACGATAGCTTCAAATCGATGACAAAATGTCTTCCTTTATAGGAGATGTCAATAGGACAACATTATGCACTTTTCTGAAAGTTTTTCCTGTGTTGAAACGCAACATCATTGCCATATGTCTGTATCAGGAGAATATCTTCATTGACATCCGTCGTGTTTTAAATGGTAAAGCAACTATACAAGGTATAGCATTAAACCTCCACGAATGGAACAAGATATTTGACCTTCATCGTCAAGTTCAACAAATCATCGAAGAAAATATTTGAATTTTCAATGCAATTTAATCTCTCAATATGGGGTTATAAATGAATACATATCAATATAGACAAAGTAAAAACATATCGTGTAAGGACATCACTTCATCAACATACACAGTCAAATAATAGAAAATGGCATGTATTTATAAGCACCAAAAACTTGTTCACAATAAATGAATGAATGTTTCGAAAATACAATACAGTAAAATAAACTAGTAACCATACGCCAAGGTTGTAAAGTCTGGGAGAAGAACACGTTTTACATAATTCAATTTGTATTTCTTGGATTCAGTTCTATTATAAATGATTGCTTTAGATTTGTTTCTACATATCTTTGTTGCATCAGTTGAATGTAATAATTTCATATTGATCATTTGGATAATTCAAAATCATTTCATTTAATGTATCAAAGTTCAATAGTTGACTGTTTTGGTAATTGAGGGTGAAACCCCTTATCTTGCAACATGTAAAACCATTATTTGTAATATATGCGTAATTTTTTGGTCCACCACTGACAAATTTCTGAATAAAATGATTATTGGTACAATCTTTGTTTTGACATTTTACATCTTTACAGTTTAATTCGTTTGTAAGTTCACCTAAGAAGTCCCAGTAGGGGAAGTATAACCTTCACCATGGTCTACATAGAAAATGGAGTCAGTATCTAAATAAAGCACTCTCCTTAATTTTTCTAATTCTTAAAAAAGTTTTAATCTCCCATGTGCTGCTGTAAAAAACAGCAATAAAAATGTTTACGTCCTTTGGAGCTGGTGTACATGCTGATTTGTGCTCTCATTCAACTAAAATACATTCATCATTAAAAAATTGAAAGTCTTTGACATTTTTTGACTGATCACCTAACAGTTGCCATAGAACACTTGGCTCAAAAATTATTTCAGTATGATTAAAGTCCCCCCGCATTCCAAAACGTCCCCAAAAGCTATTTAACATTAACTTCGCCAATGCTCTTAGTCCTGCATTTTTCTTAATTTTAGAAGGATCTAATTGAATTCCTTCTTTCTCTTCGTATTGAATAACGAAGAGGTCCTTGTCTTCCTCGGTTTTCACCCAGCTTGGCTTTCCAGAGGCTTCCGTTGTATTCGACTGCTTTCCAATCCCTGTTTACAGTTTGTCCATCAATTTGTAAAAGCAAAGAACTAGTGATAGACGATCAGGACTTCGCCCTTGGTTACAGTTTATACGCTTTCTCACTTGAACCTATCTATTTCGACCAGGAACAGGATAACTTAGTAAAAGAAGCGAATATTCGAATTGAAATGCGATTCGGAACCCCCTTAACAGAAACAGTTACATGTGTTGCATTTGCAGAATTCAACGAAGAAATTACAATCGATAAAACATGCGACGTTCGCCTAATACAACCATGAAAGGCTGTCAAATTCAGGCCATCATATCGAAGGACTCATCATTGAAGCAATGTATGCTGCCGGTTTGTTCAATTGACAATTGTATGATTGAAATTATGTAGAATGTCACAGAATGTTCTGTCTTCAAATAAATCGATGTTGTCATGACGATAAGATATCATTGTTTTGGTCAGTGTGTGTGAATCATTACATAACGTACATTTGATTGTAATGGACACCAAGAAGACGACGAATATAATGTTAGAATCATCTAGGTATGACGAAGGCAATATAGGAAATGACTTAAAGTTTCAGTCACCCACAACTGTATTTTTGGTCGGTGTAAGTCAAAGCGGCAAAACTACATTTGCCTATAGGCTACTTAGAAATGTTAAATGCATGTTTTCGGATCCTCCTTCAAAGATTGTGTATGCCTGTGATATTTACCAACCTATGTTTGATGAAATGAAACATAATCTTACAAATTTAACATTGCCAACAGAAGACGACATTTTGTCTTGGACAAGGGAAGGTCAGGGACTCATCCTGGTTCTGGATGATCTAATGAATGCAGTATCATATAGTGAGACTACCTTACATCTTTTCACTGTCATTTCTCATCATAGGAACTGTACAGTTATATTCATAAGTCAACTTCTCTTTCCAAGAGGGAAGTATAGTAGGGGTATAAGTTTGAACTTTCATGCTGAGAACAAACGTATTCCCTGGCGAGCAGTTATCAATTTTGTACCAAGATCGAACTGAGTTTATTATGGCAGAATTTCTACAGGTAAACGGAGAATATTCCAGAAAGGAAAAAAAATGTTTAAAATTCCCAGCCGTCTGAAGAAGACTTTTCACTTTTTGGTCTCCTTGCAAACCTCAAACCGCATAAAAAGAAAGGTACTTCTGGAACATGCTACGATCGAACAAATTAACCTTCTTTGTGAAATTTTCATGAATATTTTCTATGGATTTTTTGCAATTGATGATGACGTCATAGCCTTCCTTAAGAAGTACAGAAAATATATTCTTCGTATTATTTGTAAGGAGACACTTCGAGAGGAAAGACGTAGCCTTTTGATTCAATTCAGTAAAATAATTCCCATTACCATTGAAAGTATAGTAGATTCAATACAAATCCATGGCGAAGGAAATGATAATGAATAATAAAAGGGAATTAGAACCAATTGACGATGATAAGAATGACTTTGAAAAATACGACGAACATGACGGTCAAATATTGGCGAATATTTGGAAAGAATTAAGTAGTAAGCGTCTCATTAATGAAGGTAAAAAATGGCTAAAATTTCTAAAGCATCAGTTTGGAAATCTGTTGACTTGGAACTCTGAGGGTGAATTAGAAATTAATGGTGTGAGACTGAAAGGTATAACAGTATCGACTTTATTGAAGAAAACATTCAAAATACGCTCGGAGGAAGATCTTGATAAAGGTGTTGACATTAGCAAATTTCTATTCATTATTGTGAAAGCACTTGTTTGTGGAGATGGTTTCGAAAAATCTGATCAGACTGATGTAAGTGTCACTTTCATGAAAGAAAATAATCAAGAAGGTTCAGGTAAAATTGAAGTACTTGCTTCAGCAATACATAAACCTGTAATGTCACAAAGGGAAAAGGAATATTTACTTGGCAGAGATGGTGATCCTGTATCTGATAAGGTAGATGTAAATTTATTTGTAAACGATGTCCCCGATTTTGGACCTCCTGGGGAAAGACTAACCAATCAGAATAATCCGTTCAAGAAGTGGAAACGTTTTTGAATTACATGTATTGCTCATTAAGCAGTTGTAGCTTAACAGAACTGTACTGTTAAAGTTGATTGTCATAAACCATGTGTAGGACGACAACTGTTGATATTGTGTTCAAGGAACGTCGCAATGTTGTATATATTTCAGTGTGTTTCTTCCTTGTGTTAATGCTTATGTTCATTGCTATTTTGTCTGAAGAGAAAGAATCAAACAGTGTTAGTTTTCATTCACCATCATTCAAAAACGATAGCATTCACATCGATGACAAAATGTCTTCCTTTATAGGAGATGTCAATAGGACAACATTATGCACTTTTCTGAAAGTTTTTCCTGTGTTGAAACGCAACATCATTGCCATATGTCTGTATCAGGAGAATATCATCATTGACATCCGTCGTGTTTTAAATGGTAAAGCAACTATATCAGGTATAGCATTAAACCTCCACGAATGGAACAAGATATTTGACCTTCATCGTCAAGTTCAACAAATCATCGAAGAAAATATTTGAATTTTCAATGCAATTTAATCTCTCAATATGGTGTTATAAATGAATACATATCAATATAGACAAAGTAAAAACATATCGTGTAAGAACATCACTTCATCAACATACACAGTCAAATAATAGAAAATGGCATGTATTTATAAGCACCAAAAACTTGTTCACAATAAATGAATGAATGTTTCGAAAATACAATACAGTAAAATAAACTACAGTCAAACCTGTCTTAAAGTGACCCTCTTTTTAGCGACTGCCTGCTTTATGTGAACTTTTTTATTCCTCCCGAGCAATTTTCCTATCAAATAAACCTGTTTATAGCGACAACCTGTCTAACGCGACAACGACTGTGATTTTTCTGTCCCGCACCCAATTCCGGACCTGTATATTACGACTTTTAGTGTTGTAGAGGACCCAAACTACATAATATTGTATATTAAATCTCTTTAAATTAAATCAGTGTCTTCAATAATTAAATCGTCTGTGATAGATAAAATCTAATGTGATTTTATACGTGCAATACGATTCATCAATAAATACATGAATTGATATATGCTGTGATTCATTTTATGGTATTGCTCTTATACTACGAAAATTTTGTTGGATAAAGTCAGATCAGCTTGAACCTGTATTCAGTGACCACCTGTCTTATGTGACCTATTTTCTGTCGGCCCTTGCAAAATCACATAACACAGGTTTGACTGTAGTAACCATACGGCATGGTTGTAAAGTCTGGGAGAAGAACACGTTTTACATAATTCAATTTGTATTTCTTGGATTCAGTTCTATTATAAATGATTGCTTTAGATTTGTTTCTACATATCTTTGTTGCATCAGTTGAATGTAATAATTTCATATTGATCATTTGGATAATTCAAAATCATTTCATTTAATGTATCAAAGTTCAATAGTTGACTGTTTTGGTAATTGAGGCTGAAACCCCTTATCTTGCAACATGTAAAACCATTATTTGTAATATATGCGTAATTTTTTGGTCCCCAACTGACAAATTTCTGAATAAAATGATTATCGGTACAATCTTTGTTTTGACATTTTACATCTTTACAGTTTAATTCGTTTGTAAGTTCACCTAAGAAGTCCCCAGTAGGGGAAGTATAACCTTCACCATGGTCTACATAGAAAATGGAGTCAGTATCAAAATAAAGCACTCTCCTTAATTTTTCTAATTCTTAAAAAAAGTTTTAATCTCCCATGTGCTGCTGTAAAAAACAGCAATAAAATGTTTACGTCCTTTGGAGCTGGTGTACATGCTGATTTGTGCTCCCATTCAACTAAAATACATTCATCATTAAAAAATTGAAAGTCTTTGACATTTTTTGACTGATCACCTAACAGTTGCCATAGAACACTTGGCTCAAAAATTATTTCAGTATGATTAAAGCCCCCCCCCCCCCCCCCTATTCCAAAACGTCCCCAAAAGCTATTTAACATTAACTTCGCCAATGCTCTTAGTCCTGCATTTTTCTTAATTTTAGAAGGATCTAATTGAATTCCTTCTTTCTCTTCGTATTGGATAACGAAGAGGTCCTTGTCTTCCTCGGTTTTCACCCAGCTTGGCTTTCCAGAGGCTTCCGTCTTTAACTTTAAGAAAGTATTTATGTAGTCTGTGAAAAACCCACCCTTACCGCTCTCGCTATCGTACTTGGTCGTCTCGGGGAAGTGATACACTTCATATACTTTTAGCAACTCGTACCCTAACGATACAGCCTTGTTGACTTCTAATGTCGTCCAAGTACCACAGAGAGAGCGTTCACAGGGGGAATGACTACATTTGCCCTGAAAATTGTTTTCGCAACAAGTTCTACACAAAGGAAATCTTAGACCGTCGTTGCATCTGTATGGTAAAACTGGGTGAAATAATTTCCGAGTTGGTAGAATTTAACATTTAACAATGCCAAAATAACTTGAGATATCATCAAAATCACTTGTAATAATAGTAGGAAAACCCAAGGGAAACTTCTGCACGTATGGATAAAGGGAACAGAAATCAACATACTTTATTCGTTCATTGCCCTTGCAAGTATGCCGTAATTTGATTGCATTAGTTCTCCCACACATAAAAGCATCCCTTGGGTTTAACTTGTCATGAATATCGCAATTTTTCAAAAAGTTTTGCAGTTCAACATTGTCAAAAATTTCTTTCTTAAATTCGCATTCCCAAATTGTCACTAAAGTAAGACCTAAATTTTCCTTAAGACAATTCTCTTTTTCCTCTGTCTTTTGTCTCAACTTTTCAAAAGTCAGGCTGTTGACGGTATTAATATGACTTCCATCTGGAAAACAAGATTTACAGCCATGAGAGAAACATCCATTGAATTCATAAACAACATTATGTTTTTCATCGAAGCCGTCGACCTTGTATTTTCCAACCCTGTGTTCTTTACCATTTTGTCCATGTGCTACATTGTATTTCTATTGGACTTTTTTCAGTCTTGATAAATGCATCAGCCATTCTAACCAATGAATAGACATAGCTGAGAAGTTATCTTTGGACATAAATGGTAATCGAGCAATTGTTTTTTCTTTCAAAAACTTGAAATTGTTCACAGACATGCAAACAGCAGAAATTGTAATGTACTGAAATGGGTCGACGGCTTCGATCTTATCGTTTTTGTCACATCTGATGTCGGTGAAATCATGAGCGATCTGAATTTCAAACAACATCTTCTCAAAATATCCACATCGCTCTTACAATATTCCTTCATTTCCTCTTTAAAGTTAAAAATAAACCCATTTCTTTCCATGTCATTATACCAAGAGTAAAAATCTGCCCTTTTTTCACAAGACATACTTTCTGGTAAATAATATTTTGAATCTGGTAATTCGCCCTCGTAATCCTGATTTTCAGAAGTGTTAAAGAGATGGGGGAAATGTCCCTTCTTAAGTTCATTTATGTCGAAAGTCTTAGGTAATTCTGACAGAGGACTAGGTATAAATTAAGGGAATCTATAATTCTAATTTCTAAAGGTTCTACGTTTATGCACAAAATTTTACCTCCCCTGAAGATAACTTTTGGTGTTATGTTTTGTTTAAGTAAATAGTTGAAAATGAAATATCCATCGTAAGCTTTACAGTTATGAGCGATAAAAGTATAACCTTTGTGACTTTTCGAAAAGGCCCATTTGCAAAAATCTTCAGCATTAGAAAAATGAATTTCTCTCAAGCCACAAAGCCTACAGTGTAAGTTCTCTTCATTCAAAAATCTATCAATACACAATTTGCATGTTTTTCTGTGCTATTGCATAGTTGACTACATGTGCCCCCGACTCCTGGGTGCACTCAAAATCATAAATATGTATTTGTTCGAGACATTCTTCGGGGATTTGAAAAATTGAAAACACTCATGACCTTCAAAAACTTGTTCCTTACAATTTTTACAATATTTCCCACCACACTTATGATCTTTTCTTGATATTTCCTTTTTCTGAAAAGTTTCCCTCGCATTTTAAACATTTGTAATATGACTCGCACACCGATGGTGTGGACGTCTTCTTTTTAATGTCGTACCCCTGTTTCTTGTGTTTTTCATAGCATTCTAAACTACGAAAAATCTTATTACAATCTTTGCATTCGACAGCACTTTGAAATTTACAATTAATATCGAAACATATATCACAGTTCTGACGCAAACACTTGTGTTTAATACTATCATTATAACCCATCAAACATTTTTCACAAAAGTAACTCCTACCCAAAAATGCGTGAATTTTGGAAATAACATCAAAATGGCCATCGTGAAAAAATATGTACAATTTCTTTTCAAAGCTTTTACCAAAAGTTAATAATTTCTTATAGCCAGTTGTCTCATCAGAGACAATGATCTGCATGTTAAGTGCAACTTCAAACTTTGGAATATCTGTTAAACTACATGCCTGGTTGATAGGTAAACCAGCCTGTAATTGAAGCTTTTCGGCTTCTTTTCTTTGTAATTTGCTGTTTGCAGGTGTAATTTGATTCCTATATACTAAGGTTTTTCTTTTTGATTCCATGTCATTTGCAAATTTGTAACTGAGATTTGCCTTAGCAACTACCAAAGCCCTTGCCAAACACAAATTATGTCTCCCCCCAACGGGGAGGAGACATATTGGTTTTGCCTTCGTCGTCCGTCTGTCTGTCTGTCTGTCTGTCTGTCCGTCTGTCCGTCTGACACACATCGTGTCCGGGCTCTATCTCCTGAACCATTTGCCCGATCACTTTCATATTTTAGTATGTTGTTGCTAATGACCCGAAGGTTTCACATCACCTTGGCCCAAGGTCAAGGTCACTTAGTGCATTTGAATGAAATTATGCATACATTCCAGTCCGGGCTATATCTCTTGAACTGTTTGCCGGATCACTTTCATATTTTAGTATGTTGTTGCTTATGACCCAAAGGTTTCGCATCACCTTGACGCAAGGTCATGTGACCAAGGTCAAGGTCACTTAGTGCATTTTTAAAGAAATTATGAATACATTCCTGTCCGGGCTTGATCTCTTAAACCGTTTGCCGGATCACTTTCATATTTTAGAATGTTGTTGCTTATAACCCGAAGGTTTTGCATCACCTTGACCCAAGGTCATGTGACCAAGGTCAAGGTCACTTTCTGCATGTTTAAAGAAATTATGAATACATTCCTGTCCAGGCTAGATCTCTTAAACCGTTTGCCGGATCACTTTCATATTTAAGTATGTTTTTGCTTATGACCCAAAGATTTCACATCACATTGACCCAAGGTCATGTGACCAAGGTCAAGGTCACTTAGTGCATTTTTTATGAAATTATGCATACATTCATGTCCAGGCTAGATCTCTTTAACCGTTTGCCGGATCACTTTCATATTTTAGTATGTTGTTGCTTATGACCCGAAGGTTTTGCATCACCTTGACGCAAGGTCATGTGACCAAGGTCAAGGTCATGTAGTATAATTATAATGAAATTGTACATGCATTCCTGTTCGGGCTATATCTCTTGAACCGTTTGCACGATCGCTTAATATTTTAGTATGTTGTTGCTTATGACCCGAAGGTTTCACATCATGTTGATTCAAGATCATGTGACCAAGATCAAGGTCAATTAGTATACATGTATTTTAAATGAAATTGTATTTGTTATGTGTATTATGTCCAGGCTTAATCTTTTGAACTGTAATAGGATCATTTGATATTTTGGTATGATGGTGCTGATGACCCAAAGGTTTCACACCACCTTTATCCAAGGTCATATTACTAAGGTCAAGGTCAAATATTACATTTCTAATGAAATTGTAAATATTATTGAGTCTGGACTATATCTGTGGAATCGTATACTGGATCGCTCTGATACTTTAGAATGCTGTTGCTCAGGATTGGAAGGTTTCTTATCATCTTGACCCAAGGTCAACATCATTTAGTTCCTTTTAATGAAATTGTACGTACTTATCTTGTCTGGGCTATATCTGCTGAACCCTTCTTACAATTCTTTTCATATTTTAATACGTTGTTTCTCAGGACTAAATGTTTCTTATCACATTGTCCCAAGGTCACATGATTATGGTCATTTCTTACTTTAGTAATGAAATTGTATATGCTAATCATGTCCAGGCTGAAATTGTTATGCTTATCATGTTTAGGCTTTATATTTTGAATCGTGAATCCAATCACTAAATTATAAATTCAGTTTTTTGTTGCGCATGATCCATACAATGTATTTTTCAGATCACCTATATCCAAGGTCATGTGACCAAAGTCAATTTCACAAAATATGAAATTGTATATGCTAATCATGTTTGGGCTTTACCTCAAACAATACAATGAATCACTTTCATGTTTTAGTATGATGTTGCCCATGACTCAAAGTTTTCACATCATCTTGGCCCAAGGTCAAAGTAACTTAGAGGGAGGGGGGGAGACATCTGTTTTTTTTTTTCTGAAAAACATTTGATTTAATTATCATTGTCTTTAATTTTAATAATACTTTTTTTCGAAGTTACATTGTCTTTGGTTAATTTGGTTCTACCTGCACCCCTGGGAGGACTAATAGTCGCAATTTGGATGTCCAGTGAGGAATCTAATTTTAATTCACTTTTGCTTTGCAAACATTTTTCTATTTCCCCCATTAAATCATTGACAGATAATTTTGAAATAGGCCGCAAGTGAAGAACTATTGTTTTTTTAAGCTGGTCTTGATTAATATATATGCGAACCAAATCTTCTGGGTGCAGGTTTCTGATCGTTTTCTCTATACAGTTTTCAAAAATGTAATACATGTCTATCAAAACATCACCTCATTTTTTGTTTAACAATGTGTTGCCCATAATTACAGTAAAAATATGCTCATGGGCATTGTACCTTGGTCTAAAAATTTCTTTTTTTCTCAGAAGTTTAAATCTGTCGTTATTTATCAAGTACAAAATACTTGTATCGTCATCATCTGCTTCGTCATCATCATTAATGTCACCTGGTGACGCATTGCTTTCATTGACCCTTTGTATGTTTAACCTGAGTAATTGTTCATCGTCATCAGAAAAATAGGGGCTACCGTACCCAGAAATGTCGCCAGCCTCTTCAGAATCCATCTGGGAGTTGTTCTCCTTCTCCTCCTTTTCCATGCGTTCGATGACGCGGTTGTTCATCTTGGTCAGATGCTGAAGTCTTTTTATATTCTGTGCCCTCATTTTGTTCTCCATTATCTTTACGCTGTTTCTCCTTTGTACCTAAAAGAAGAATAGATTTGAAGAATTATAGATGATTTAAAATCATTTAATATCATAAGCATCATACACCTTGTACCAATGAGAAAACGATTATTATATATATAAGTTTACCTTCTTCTGGAGTCCCGATGGACCTGGTCCTTCGACCGCAACCATTCCTCTCGTCTCCAAAGCACTTAGCCTTACTTCCTCCTGCAACTTAGACGCCCTGATCTCCAGTGCTCTCCTTTTATTGTAGAGGATTTCTAAAGGAGTTCGTCTTCTTTTCCTCTGGAATTGAAAGAAAAATCATAAAATGTATGCATTCTCGAGTTTAAAATTGTACGGAAAAATCATTCACTCAGAAAAAAAATGGTTATACATGTACCTCATTACTCTCCGTCCTCCTTGGTGAGCTGGTCTTTTGTTGCCTCTCCAACAGTATGGCCTTAAAGTAAACAACAAGAATAGTATTATCATTCAGTTTATGTTTAATGACCTTTGAAAATCGATTCGTGACAATACAAAATTTTGAAAAATCATACCTCTTCGATAAACTCATCCTCGTTCATCAGTTCATCTGAAAAATCAGATGCCCTCTCATTGTTCTCCTGCAAGAGAGATCAAACAAAAATGTATGGAAAAAGTATAAATAGGCAGATGCAAAGATAAAATAAATAAATAGATTGTTAATAAGAAAAGTAAGAATAGACATATGTCAATTTTAAGACTTTCATTTTACGAGATCGTCAGGAAATCTTACCACATTATTTCTACTTTCCTCATCCTCTACTCTCACCCTTTCCTCATGATTTTGAGGATTGTCATCTCTGTTTTCCTGAAAATTATAATAGGATACGGTAAAATAATTATTTATAGAATATATTCTGTAGGCAATCACAAATATATATCTAATCCCTTCCCTATCTCTTATCATGAAACATGTTTGAATTACTTACATCATATCTCGCCTCTTCTTCGGGTAAAGGGATCCGGTTTTCTTCTTCATTATCATCTTCATTTCTGTTTGTCTACACAATAGAAAACAAAACAATAAGGATATAGTTGTACATCATTATTAAATATAAGAAATATTTAATTTGTTGTTAATTTTTCATCATCCTGATCTTAATGAAAGATACTTATGATTCTTACCGCAGGTACTGAATTTGTGTCTCCACCTTCTTCTTTTTATTTTTTAATCCTGACTAATTCCTGTGTAAATAAGAAAGAAACCCACATTGATTTACGTATAAATGAATAAATGACTTATTCAATGAAAGACGAAAAACATTTAAGTAATAAAATATATATAAATGTAATGTTCCGGAATTCCTTGGCTGTCTTCTTCTCCTAGAAACAAAACGCTGTCGTTAGACGAATCTATTATGACAGCATTTTCAAGTTCATTTTCCTGTAATAAAGAGTATATTCAATACATGTAATTAGAATTAGAAATTCATTGAACACTATTTAATGGACTTAAAAATTATTCTTTAATATATAAATATTCATGTATAAATTAAGATACACACCACTGATTCGTTCGTGCTCTGGTTACTGTGTCCAAACATTTCTTCCATCAAAAAAAAATAAAATAAAATAAAAAATATTGAAGATAACAGATTCTCAAAAATAACTGTCCTAAGCTCAATCATCACGTTACGTAGCATTACTTCTACTTTTCTCCTATATGGGACCGTTTTTCTTAAGTATAATACCTACGCTTTCTACGAATTTGATATCATTAGTACATAAAATAATTTTGACATATTAAATACTTTATTTTATTATTTTCTTCCCGACGGCCTGGCTCTGCCTTCGCTTATCGGTGGTAGGGATGATAAAATGTCGATGTTTTAAAAGAAAGGAGAACTTGTGAAAAGAAAACCAATATGCGCAGGTGAACCGAGCAGCGAATCGTAATAAACTATCATTATGCAAGAAATGGACACTTGCGGCCTTATCAGCCACATGACATTTAAAATTTATCGTTCAATTCATCAAATGAAGAAGATGTCTTTGCATTTGTACATCATCGGAAAATGAAAGCTTGTTAGGAAAAAAAATCAGAGCAAGCAAATGACTTTGGTGCATCATATTTAATTTTGTGTAGTTTAGGTTGTTGAGTTTTGTATTTTATTTAAGTCAATTTTCTAAACATAATTAACAAATTCAGAAACATAAATGAAATTAAGACCTAAGAAATACCGTTGTTTTTATTTTTAAAAAGTCAGTTCTTGTTTCACGGTTTATTATTATGATCGAAAGAATCGAATTACGTATTTCATTTTACTTAATTGTTATTTGTTCATGAAAAATATATTATAAAACAGTTATGAAAAAGCTTGAAATTGTTTCGATAATTTTAGATTCAGAAAATGCATATTCTTAATCAAGATGAACGGTCATAAAAATATATAACTCTGTTTCTCGCACCGATAACCATGTTAGCCGATGAAGGAAAAACATTTTGCTTTAACACAATTATATTATAATATTTTGTAGCTGTATTTTAATGAGTTTTATTTATTTATTAATTTATTCATTTCACAGATAAAGTTTTTGAAAATATAGAATATGAAGTGTAAAAAATAAAGAAAAACGCAATATTTTTTTATTTAATACTGACGTTTATCGCTGTAGAAAAGCTGTATTTTACTGAGTTTTATTTATATATTTATTTATTCATTTCACAAGTAGAGTTTTTGAAAATATATAAATTGTAGAAATAAAGAAGGATGCAATATTTCTATTTAATACTGACGTTTATCGCTTTAGAAAAGCTGTATTTTACTGAGTTTTACTTATATATTTATTCATATATTCATTTCACAAATAGAGTTTTTGAAATTATAGAATATAAAGTGTAGAAATAAAGAAGAACGCAATATTTCTATTTAATACTGACGTTTAATCTTATAAAAGTTCTAAGATATTTGTTAAATCAAAAAAATACTTACGATTTTTTGTTAGAATAAAAGTTCTAAGATATTTGTTAAATCAAAAAAATACTTACGATTTTTTGTTAGAGGATTCCATTTTCTTCCACGATTTTCAGCAAATCTTCGTCGATCCGTGTTGATGTGATACTAAATTATTTCTTCCAACTTTTTTATCCATTACATTTTGACATGTTTAGCATATATTGATGATATGTAAAATTGTTTGCTGCGATAGAAACACTTATTTGCTTTATTGTGTGGCTTTGCATATACTTAATCTGTAGGTGTTCCATAGAATTAATGTTACTTAGTTTGCAAGTTTCGTCACTTGTGAGTGTCACACGTAATTGTGAGTGCTACACGTGTCGCTATGATCAGAAAGTTGCTAGAAGATAAATAATGAAGTGTGACAGTTAAAGTATTTTGTAAAGGCCTCCTGCAACTCACCTTGATTTATATTTATTGGACATGTGACTTGTTTGTAATGCTCTACTCGATTGATTTTTCTGTCAAAAATGTTACCTTTAATATTTCTTTTCTTAATTTTCCCCCAATAAAATATAATTTTTATTTATTATTTTCTTCTTTGATATTCTTCTATTACAACCTATGACTTGCTTTTGTTCATTCATTCATTCATTCATTCATTCATTCATTCATCCATTCGATGGTTCGTTCGTTCGTTCATTCATTCATTCACTGAGGTTATTCATTCATTCATTCATTCATTCATTCATTCATTCATTCATTCGTTCATCCATTCATTCATTGAAGTTATTCATTCATTCATTGAAGTTATTCATTCATTGAATTCATTCATTCATTCATTCGTCTTCGTTAAAGACAAAAATATGGAATGTTTAAAACTTTTATTTTTACCTGAAAAGTATGACCTTCTATCAAAGCAATCGAAAAACAGTTTAGCTTATTTCTGTCCCTCTAAGCATTGATTACTGTTACTTTTTTTTCTCGTTATATCATATATAAATTTGTCATTCTAATGTATCCAAGTAAAATCAAAACAAAGACAGGATTTCATTTTCTTGAAGTTCGGTTGTAAGTTCAATATTAAACGTTGTCTTTTTTATTAGAATATAAAGGAGTTTGAACATGTTTGTATTAAGTAAATGTCATTGTTACAGATAAAGGATTGTTTGTGTTTGTTTTCCAAGATGTTGTTAAACAAATCAATTTGTTTATATCACCTCTGCAAATGACCACTTGCTTCCTGTATATCACATAGGTCCCCTTGTCTATTTTTACTATTGTGACGTCAATTTGTTCTATTTTAAGAAAACCTCTATAGTGCCCTCAGTCTCCAAAGGGCCCTAATCAGAAAATCCGTAAAGAGACCTCAAGTCTATAGTGACCTTACTCTACTTCTAGTACGTCATTAAAAATGAAAACTAAATTCTTTTGCAAAATTTACAGTACCTACATATTATATTTAATCTAGATATATAAATATACATAAATAATTCAACACTACCTTTATTTTCTTCGAACCCTGAAGTTGTTAATCCTCCGGTTATTCCCATGAATGATGTAGAGTCTTTATTTAACTCTATGAATTTCTCAGTTATGGGAGATATTGGGGTAGGACAAGGTCCTCCGCCGGTCTTCTTCCTCTCTTTGATAGTTTCCGTAAAGGTTTTTTTTTTTTTGCTTCTCGATTTAGATTGTTCCATTTAGTTTTTATTTGATCTACGTTGCGCTTCTGAATCCCAAGGGCATTAAGCTTCTCCGTAATTCCGAGCCACTTCTCATTTTTTTTTTCATTTTGATGGAGAGAATTTGTAAGCTTACTTTTGAGAATGTCTTTGTGTTGCTCTGCTTCTTCAATTAATAAATTTATTTCTTCCACTGTCCAATTTCCAGATCTGGGTACTTTCAGCTTTTTTTTTTTTAATTTGAGGAGAATCCATGTCTAAATGAACGTCAAAATCACGAAAGCCATAAATGATGTCATATATCATACAATGACGTCATATATCATAGAATGACGTAATATTGACGTTGACGTATATGTTTGACCGTTTTGTGAAAGAAACTTTTATGTTTTCCCGATTTAAATGCAGAAAATAAAGAAAAATATCTGCATTTAATGCATTTCATGTCCAATGCATAATGGGTAAATCTATTTAACCATAAATTAAATTGTTAACAAAGATAGCTCATAGTTAGCTAACTACGTGAATGTGCAACGGGATATAACCACGTAGTTAGCTAACTACGAGTTAACATTTTTTTATAACTTGAAGTTAACTTTTAACTGATAGTTAAATTTAACAACGCATTGTGCAACCGGGTCCAGGTCTTCTATCGAGTTTGTGTTTTTCGTGCTGATCGTTTAACAAATATGGCTGCCGAGGGCTATGATTGGCCGACACATTTTGACGTCTCCTCTGCAACCGCTTCAAGGAATTTCATAAAACTTAGTGGAAGCAAGTACTCAAAGCCTCTACCACGTTTGTGCTTTTCGTGCCTATCAGTCAACAAATATGGCCGCCGAGGGTTCTGATTGGCTGACACATTTTTGACATCTCCTTTGCAACCGCAGCACAGAATTTTGTGAAACCTTACAGGAAGCAAGTACTCTAGGTTCTCTACCCAGTTTGTGTTTTTTCGGCCGATTGGTCAACAAATATGGCCGCCGAGGGCTCTGATTGGCTGACAAATTTTTGACTTCACCTCTGCAACCGCTGCACGGAATTTCATAAAATTTTACAGGAAATAAGTACACAAGGGCGTCTACGATGTTTTTGTTTTTCGTGGCAATCGGTCAATAAATATGGCCGCTGAGGGCTCTGATCGGATGACACATTTTGGAATTCTCCTCTGAAACTGCTACATGTACACAGAATTTAACGAAACCTTACTGGAAGCAAGTACTCAAGGTCATCCTCAATTTGGCCACTATTATTCTTTTGTTTGCAACTCAGGTGAGCGATGTGGCACCATTCGGCCTCCTGTTTTGTTTACTACGCCACCGTGTAAAAATGTGAGTGCTTTAGGGTTGGTGCAACCGAATACAATTTGAGATCCTTTCTCTCATTGATGGTTTCTATAGCACAATTTGACGAACCAATCACAAACATTTCATGTATGTGTTTCTCGGATTTCTAAATATATGATATCTGGTTGTTTCGTAATTGAAATTTATCTCATTTTGGCCACTCAAGGTTTCGTACCTATTTACCGGTACTATAATTCGAATAAGCCAGAAGATAATTTTTTTTTTATAGTTATTATGATATTTAGAATGTGTGCAAAACCGCGTTTAATGAAGTCGATACCACCATCATTACATGTAACATGTTTTGTATGAAGGATATTCAAATACATAGTGTAGTCCTTTGTGCATAAATGATTGTTCTTATTACGTTCGTGTCTTTCTTAAAAAGGCCATTTGGAGCGCTGACAATTTAACTCACCTGACACGATGACGTGTATACTCCTTTTTCATCACTGCAACGCTACGATATGCAGAAGAATCTTAATGTTATAATTGATTTTCGTCGATTATTGAACAGGAGGTTAATTAACGTATTAATAAACAACATTTCATCAACAGTGTTGCCGTAGTAGCAAAGGTATCTTGATGACCGGAGCTTATTTAATGAAAGGAATGAAACAAGTCATTAAATTTTAAGGAAGTACATGCAAAGCCATTAAAGTATACACATCACTACTTTGAATTCCCTAAGCGAAAAACTCTATTGAGCTTTTGTAATAGCGTCGTTCGTCCGTCCGTCGTCCCAAACTTTCCCATTTTCAACTTCTTCTCAAAAACTGCTTGGGAAATTTTGATGAATCTTGGTATGCATGAAGTGCGAAAACGTCTTTTCCTAGTCTGTTTAATTTTGCCATATTCCATTAGGGATGAATTCAGGGTTTGGTTAAATAGGTCAAAAAGGCTATCCCTCTTTGAATAATCTTCTCCAGAACCGTAAATGGATTTAAGTATGTCCAAAAACGTACCGAAAGACGTAGCAGCATAGGTGGGATATGATGTACAGGACCATGTATTTCGGTTAGCATATGCATGATGATTGATACTTTAACTTTTCCAGATTATCTTGAGTACTGGATATCGACTATTGTAACATATGCAACGGGGGATCATTGCAGTTTTCCAAGGATTATCCTTATTGGAACCCATAGGGACAAAGTCAAGGTAGGCAGATTGAGTTAAGATTACTCAGTAATGTGCATTCTTCGAGACCTGTTGATAATAGGGAAAAATAAAGGTTGTGTGCACGAAATCTGGATAACCACATCTGTGCAACTGACATGGCAGATCACCGTCCAAAGTCTAAATCGACTGCATGCTGATCTCTTTGAGTAATCGGAAAAGAGGGAATGTTGCTCACACGTAATCCGGATAACCACACCGTCTGCTACTGTCGACTCAGATTGCCCATTGGTTTTTTTTTTTATTTATGTGTAGTCATTCATTCCGAGGTTGTGACCGTTCCTATGGAAAACATAATTATTTTGCTTTGCCTTCTCAAGATTGAGACTGAATAACTGATAATGTTTATTTACTACCTTCAAAATCGTCAAAAACATGCAACAGTATCGGCCCTGTCCCTATACAGTTTTTATTTAAAAAATCAAAGGTACAAAGATAATATGTATCATGGATACAATTAGTTGTGACTATCGTTTCCATGGCAACGGAATGTCGCCGGGATCTGATCTCTCATACTATTTTTTAGAAGCTTGTCAAGAAGTCTTATCTCGTTACCGACTTACCATAACAAGGATAGGTCGAATTGATCATTACAGAATATTTTTAGTGATTTTACAATAAGTATGATAAAAATGTATTTGTTCTTAAATGATGCTATTGAAATTATGATTTTTACGACATGGTGAGTGGCACTGCTAGTGTTCTAGGAGTCCCCGAGGGAACATGTGGCCAAGTTTAATCAACCTCGTTTGATCGTCTCTAAACGCATTCGAAAATTTCTGTCATCAAAATTTCTTAAAATTTCTAGGACGTGGGTCCTGTAGCATCATACATGTATCCCATCCATCCTGCTTCGTTTTTTTGGTATTTTTTTTTTGTCATAACCATTTTCAATCTGGCAATATTACATTGTTTGGATTGAGGATCACTGACGTGGGTTAAGTACCCGAAACATGCATGTCTGGTCCATGCTGTAAATGTTTCTGTTCTTAAATGATGCTATTGAATTTAAAGACAATAAACATAAGTGAGTTTAAGAAGATCCTGACGAAAATCTCAACAGTACTCACAAAAGAGCACCAAATTTAAGCATCGACGGACCCCTAGCAAGCTAGAGCTTGGAAAAGGTGCCCGGGAGGAGTAAACATCCCCTGTTGGCAAGCCCCATCCGCCGACAATATTCATGCACGAAAATGAAAACAATATACGTATAAAATACATGCACTGTATGAGTTTATGTCTATACTGAAAGTGCTATGGCGACCATGTCAGAAAAAAAAAACACTTACCGTCAAACCCCTCTCGGGGAACTTTTGTACGAGCTCCACGCGGCTATCCAGAAGATACATGTACAGAAAGTTTAAGGGAAATCCATCACATGCCTTGGCTAGCTGGTTTTAATCCTTACAGAGAATCAATATTAATTCATATTGAATGTGAAGACGGCCATCGTCTTATTGAGACAAGAAACAGAATTGATAACATGTCTTTATCTATGATCCTTTATTGTATATGTGTGCAAAAATTGTAACTATGTACTTTGTTCATTTCATTTATTTCATGCGATTTTGTAAATATTTCATGCATCAAATATGTTGAAATTACCCGCCCCCTTTTTCAACTTTCTTTTATGGTTCTGAAGCCTGCTTCACAAAAATACTTATTAGCCATTTCAGACATTTTCGTAATTTTTGATCGATCAGTTCTACAGTTCCATATTTGAGTCACGGGTGCGGCTAGTCAAACAAGTCATGCTTACTCCTTCCGGGCACCTAGTCCAACCTCTAGCTTGCTAGGGATCCAAGGATGCTCAATTTGGTGCTGCGACTTCTTTCAGGATCTTCCGTATCTCATATAGATAATGTATCAGAATGGACAACCTGCTTACTCTTTGATTGATCGTTCAAATATGCCCATTTGTCGATACAATGATTTTCAACTTGCTTACAAACAATTCACTGGAAGCAGAGTCCGTTGTTGAAATCGATACTTTTTCACTAGTTACCGATGCTATGTTAACGTGCGTAGGACGAGATGAAAACGATTTAGATAATAAGTAATGCAACAGTTTTATATCAAACTCCTTTATTTGAAGAGGGAACAGCTTTATCTACACAATACAACCGTTATTTACGCATGTAATCAAAAGGAAAGTGATCTATTTAATTACTTCCCGTTTAGAAAACAGAAGGATTATTTTTATTCGGATTCCCTCTCTTTTATCAATTGTTTGACTTTGAATTATCAGGCTCCTAGAGAGAAAGAAAAAAGAGCAAGATTATACACATATGTAAACACAAATTTGGAGTTGCAATAACCCAAGAGATGCATTTTACATCTGATTTATTTTTTTCTGAGCTAGACAAATTTTGCTATGCTGTTCATTCATTTGGAAAATCAAACAGCAAGGGTGTTTCGATTCTTATTTCAATTCGAAGCAGCTTTCAGGTAATTAACTCATAAGCAGAAAATGAAGGAAGGTATTCGTTGATAAATGGACATATTGATCACAACTATCAATATTCGTTAATTTTTGTATGCACCAAATGATGACAGAGAAACATATATCATTTCTTAAAAGATCACATATGATTTAATGTTAAATAGTTTAAACAATGAACAATTAATTCTTGGCGGAGATTTTAATGAAATACTAGACAAGAAAAGAAAGGATGCACGAACAATAATAGAATATTGTAGGGTTAACTAAGCTGATTAAGTCAAATAAATTGTTCGATGTTTGGAGGTATTACAATTCAAATAAGCAACAATTTACGTAGAGACAATTTACGTAGAGACGAAAAACTATGAATGAGTAGAAACGAGTAGAATAGATTACTATTGGTTTGGTAATGAAATCAAGAATACTAAATTGTGTAACATTAGGCAGGCACAAATGAAATAATCAAACTGATCATATGACAGTATTTTTCAAAATAGAACAAAGTATAGAAATTGAACAACAAAATATTAAATGAAAGTATTTAAGTTCCCATGATCCAGAAGCTTATAGACGACCCCATGAAAGAAAATGAAGATATGAAACTGAGAGACTGCCACATTTTGGGATAACTGTTAATCGCGTAAAAGAAGTATGGTCACTGACGAGGGTTAAATAATCGAAACGTGCATGTCTGGTCCATGTTGTTAATTAATATACTTTTAAAAGAATGCTTATGAATTTGAAGAATTTAACATAAGTACCACTTGGTGAGTGTTACTGCTGGTGAACCAGGAGTCTCCGAGGGCACATGTAACCAAGTTCGATCAATTTCGGTTTGTCGTTCTTCAACCGCATTAAAAAAATTCTGCTTACAAAATGTTCTCAAATTTCTGAAGCCTGGGTCCTGGAGCATCATATCCCAGCCATCTCGCTACGTCTTTTGCTATATTTTGGACATAATCATCACAATTTTGGCCATATGTCATTATTTGGATTGAGGATCACTGACGAGGGTTGAATACCCGAAACGTGCATGTGCTGTTGATTAATCTGCTTTTAAATGATGCTATTGAATTTGAAGACTTTGAACATGGTAGTCATATTTTGTAAGAGCAGATCTTTGAGGAGGAAGAATGAAATTGAATTTGACTGATAAGGCAGCGGGAAATTGTGATGGAAATGAGATATCTGACAGTGGAAAACTAAGATGTATTGAAAACAAACTTGATTCATTTTATTATGATCAATCTAAAGGGGCTTAAGTACGGTCGAGGATAATGTGGGTCGAGAAATGTGAGAAGGACACGAAATATCTTTAAGTCTAGTGAAGCAAAGACAGGTACAGAAATCAAGTCTAAAGTTACAAAATGACAATGGTATTGAAATTTCAAATATAACAAGTTTACTTCATGAAATTGAACATATAATTCCACTATTTATATGTCTAAACGTTTGAACGGTGGAGATGTTAAACGGTATGTCGAAGGGACCATTATTCATAGAAAGTTCTCTGTTGAAGATGGTGAAAGGTTGTGATGGCGAATTTACTGAAAAATAGTGAGAAGAAGCAATAAGAATTATGAAGGTGAATAAAAGCCCGGTATCTTGTGGTCTAACGGCAGAATTTTATAAGAAATTTTGGCCAAATATTTAATCTCCTGTAATAAATTCTTTTAACTTTGCTTACGGTAGGGGATAATTGAGTGACATGCAGAAATTGGGTATAGTATCGTTGGTCTACAAAAATGGGGAATACCTAGCCGTATAAATTGGCGCCAATCACGCTATTGGACAATTACCATAAAAAGCGGCACATGAACTCGCGATAAGACTAAAAAGATAATATAGAAATTATTGATTCTGATCAAAATGGCTACATTAAAACGAAATATTGGTTTCAACATTCGACAAATTTAGGACATTATTAAGAAGAAAAAATGAAATTAACTCATGAATTTTATATTCATATTTAAATAAAAGTTATTGACACAGTTGAATGGAATTTTATGAAAAGTAGTTTGCCAAATCAACCTTATTCGAAACTTTTTTTATCGGATGGGTAGAAATACTATACAATAATATAAACGGTTTTGTAAAAATAATAAATGGCTGTCTATTGTTAAACGTCTTCATATTCAATAAAAGATAAATCATATGATATCAAAACGGCTGAA
>VSWD01000013.1:46670408-46786920 GCA_033119305.1 Pinctada imbricata | reverse complement strand
TTTTATTGAATTTGAAGACGTTTAACATTATTCAGATTGAGGATCACTGACGAGGGTTAAGTACCCGAAACATGCATGTCTTTCCATGCTGCAAAATTTACCTTTGCTTAAATGATGCTATTGAATTTAAAGACGTTTAAGATTTAATCTTCGTAGAATTTAGAGATGATAGAATTTCAAACATCGGTTCTGAGTTAAATACAAAATTAATATGACTGACAACAAGTGTAATAATTCTATCAGAACATATGGAGTGCCTTAACAATAAAGCAAGGTGGCAGTTCCTGGGAGAAAACCTTGAAATTTAATGCACCAGAAACAAAATATTGAAGACAAAAATTCTAGAATGGTTCTCTTTCGATCTCGAAGCGATTTTATGGCGCGCTTAAAAGACAAAAATCAAGAACTTTAGAAACGGTACAATGCAATGCTCAGAAAAGTTTACTTCTGACCAGATAATATAAGCTATAACAATACAGTTAATGAGTATTTAGTCTACATGCACAGTCTAGTCTTCTCATAGTCTATCCTTAAATTCATTCGCATGATATATCAATGATATCTTTACGTTTGTGATTCACGAAAGAGTACGTAGAACCTCTAAATCTCTTTGACGAATAATATGTAAACCTTATTGTACTTCCTCGAAAAATCAATCATAAAATTGTATAACAAATATTTTAAGTACAGTATGATCACTAAATTACCGTTTGCGTACAGGACAACCCCCGTAGTCAATGAGTGGTTCGATTAGCACTTTCTATGTAACTTTTCCTTTGCTAGGGTATTTTATTTGGTAATAAACGCCTAATTCCTTTGCGAAGATAATATTCTCCAATATTTTGTACTTATATGACGTATAGCAATAGCAATAAAGGAGAAGTTCCACTAACCGTGATTTACGGCCCTGTTTTTCGTGACTTTTTAAAAAGATATAATTTTGAATTATTTTGATGTAAATCTATCTATCAACATCGGTATTTGTCATCGGTAAAAAGTTTGCAAACCTTTGCGTTCCATGACGTCATTTATGACGTCAGAAACTGGTGACGGTACGGTAATATCCGTATTTTTCGTTAATTTTCATACATTCTTTGCAGTTTTTCGCTAACAACACAGGCGGGTACGTTCCTAATTTTTATTTTAGATAAACAATTTGACATATTCTCAATAAAAACGAATTTTCATCTACGTACCTACTTGTGCTCTATACGAAAACCTTTAAAATGTTACGATATTTTACTTTTAACCATCTGATTGCAGTAGGATTAACAGAAGTCGTTTTCCGATCGTTGCGTGTCCTTCTGTAGTTTCGGTGTACACATTCCTCTAATTTGTTTTTTTTTTTTTGCGGATTTTGACAAGTTTTGTGTTGATGAAACCGGGAAAGAAAATTTAAGTTTAACGATTAAACGATATATTGGGTAAGATATATCAAAAGTTTGGTATCTTTAATTATCTTTGATTGTAAGGATTTTTCTCCATTTTTTTTAAAACTTTCGTACTTTGCAGCGAAATGTTAATAGTATCGAACAAAATGTCTTCATTTGGAAACTTTGAGCGAGGTAATTTTAGTTTCAACCCTGCCTTGTTCAAAGAGTGTATCCATTATACAGAATACTTCATGCATTATCGAGAACGAGCGAGTTGAATGACGTTCATTTATTGAACTGGAACGTCAACATTTTTAACGCCTCCGTTTACGGAATGAATTACGTTTATATCATAAATTAAATGTTGGCCTCTCAGTTTAAACACGCCGTTTACGTTTTTCTTTCCCTCTGATTTTTATTAACGAACATGGAACTAGAAATGAATATTTGCGTAAAATGCACAATATTGTGAGGGAGAGGGGGTAAAAATGTTACCAGTAAAGCATGACAGGTCAGTCTATATTAGCAAGTATTGTTCAAGAACAGGCATGTTGCTTGTTGTAAGTTTGATCCTACTTTGAGTTTAAACATATTTTATTTTCAAAAACATTAAAAAAGGATTGGGCAAAAGTTATAACAACATTATGAACGCCCTCTCCCTATAAGTACGTGAACTTGACCTTTAAAGTGACCTTGACCTTCATGGGATGCCGAGTTTCATCATGCTATACAATTCATGAAAAATTTAAAATATCTCTGATGTGTATCAAGTTTATTTGTTCTAGCGAAATACATGTATATGAAAGTACGACCTACAGACAGACGGACGCCGTGCAAAGTGATCTCTTTATGTCGCTCTTGCGTTTCAGGCGACATGAAAAAGGTCGATGAATAATGTTTGACCATTTCACAATAATGTTACATTGTTGATTTTATTTTCAGCTACAGAGCAAGTTTGACTTTCGTCACGCTTGACCTATTCTTCGAGGAGTTATGCCCCTTGATGTCTTGGAAAATTCTGTTTTGGTCAGTTTTCCGGACTTTTTTCTGCAACAGATGGAGATATTCAGATGAAATTTGATACACAGCTTGGTCTTGGATAGTTACAGAGCAAGTTTGACTTTCGTCACGCTTGACCTATTCTTCGAGGAGTTATGCCCCTTTGGTCAGTTTTCCGGACTTTTTTCTGCAACAGATGGAGATATTCAGATGAAATTTGATACACAGCTTGGTCTTGGATAATTACAGAGCAAGTTTGACTTTCGTCACGCTTGACCTATTCTTCGAGGAGTTATGCCCCTTGATGTCTTGGAAAATTCTGTTTTTGCCAGTTTTCCGGACTTTTTTTCTGCAACAGATGGAGATATTCAGGTGAAAATTTGATACATAGCTTGGTCTTGGATAGTTACAGAGCAAGTTTAACATTCGTCACGCTTGACCTATTTTTCGAGGAGTTATGTCCCTTGATGACTAGGAAAATTCAATTTTTGTCAGTTTTCCGGACTTTTTCCTGCAACAAAGAAAGATATTCAGGTGAATTTTCAGGTGAAATTTGATGCTCAGCTTAGTCTTGGATAGTTACAGGGCAAATTCGACTTTTGTCACGCTTGACCTACTTTTCGAGGAGTTATGCCCCTTGATGACTTGCACAATTCAGTTTTGTCAGTTTTCCAGACTTTTTTTCTGCGACAAATAGTGATATTCAGGTAAAATTTGACACTCAGCTTAGTCTTGGATAGTTACAGAGCAAGTTCAACTTTCGTCATGCTTGACCTCTTTTTCGAATCGATAAAGCAGATAAAACCTCAGAACTGAGCTGCACAGACAGTAAGTTTAATTAAAACTCATGTTTAATTGAAGAGTAATTCATAGGCAGAGTTGCAGGACATAAATATATGCCGCCGGTAGGGGACTTATATCGCTCAGCGATCATAACATTTTTTTGATTTTATTTCGATGATTTCACAGTTGTGTTAGGAAACAAATGAAAATAAACGAATCATGGGATTAATCTTTCTTGTACCAAGTCGAATACTGGGTGGAAAGAGGCGTTGCTCGCTCGACTTGGAGTTACTAGTTTTATTTCATATCTTTTCATTATTTATTTATTTATTTATTTTGAGTGTGTTTTTGTTTGTTTGTTTCAAGCTCCTATTAAACTTATTTCCTGTTTGCTCTCGTAGAGAATATATCCATGTAGACATGAAATTCAGAATTTAATAGTGAGAAGTAAGGACAGTTAATGGTCATGATAAATAAAAGATATATATACATACATGTTCTCTCCGATCGCAGAGTAACTTACTTCGGTAACAGGAAACAAAAAGACGAAATTCAAACTAAATATGCTTGTCACTGCCAAATATTATAATTGTTCATACCGACACTTTAATTAAAAAACATTCCATATTATAGATAAAAACAATAAAGAATATACAAATTCTACAGATTTGTGAAGACGGAGATTTCACGGGCATGGCAGGCGTACATTTGTACGCAAAAATTTCCACAAAAAAGAAGGGAGAAGAGATGAATAGATCCCGCCATTTCCCCAAAAATGTGGGGTCTACATAAGGACGTAATAAATAATAAAAGCGATATCAGTGATATAGCCCAAAACACTCAATAATGATCATTTTGATTTTTTTTTAATTTACCCAGGCGTAGAAATTCGCGCTAACAATGTGCGCACAGTCGATTGGGACAGATGAAAAGCTGTACATAAGCGTACGTGGATTTTAATAAGAATACAGCATTAATGTTATGTTAATATCGGCATATCGGATATTTCCTTTATATTAGATACGTTGCTCTTGATCCCTTTTAAATGCGGCTCAAATGTATACGCTCAAGAGCCATCAATTTGCATCACTTTCTCAAAATTTTCTCTGACCGATCCCCTTTTTGGGCCGTTATTCGGCCCAATTTCCAATGAAAAATAGTATTTAATTTCCAATTGTGCCTTTTAAATTTCCCTATCACATATAGATGGAATTATCACTGAAATCAGTGAAAAGTAGCAAATTTACTGTTAATTTGCTATAGTGTTGTAAGCATAAGAAATAAAATCATATTTAAAAGAAAATTATTTGATTAAACATTCAATTCTGAACTTTTGATTGTATAAAATGTCATTTTACTTTTATATTATACTTAAATATTCCTTAAATATTCCCAAACGTCGATAGTCTTCCGAATAGCACGGGCCCCGACCCCATTCCCAAATTACTGACAGAGAAAGATCACCGATATTTTAGGATTGGTATTTGAGACAAATGTAAGACATTAAAATCCGGTTTCTTTTTTCCTTTTTCTTTTAATAAGGGCATTTATATTTGAACAACTTAATGAAAAAGATGTACTATATAGAATAATCTTTATGTGATGGATCTCTATCCCTCTCTCTCGACTTCCTGAGAAACCCTCTCGGAAAAAAAATCACAATCACAGTCGCTTACAGCTTGCCCTTTCTCCCCCTTTTTTCAAAATTTGGTAACGCGAATGCGTATGAACCTTACCCTCTCCTTTGTCCTAAATTCCATTGTTTTGAATTTTTCAGATAATTATTGCGTTCATAAATTATGTAAGAGCAGTCTGTACAAAAACATTGATGATAACAGTTTCCGTCCTTCTGCATTTTGTTGGAATTCATCCCAATAAAAAGTTGTATGTGCATCCGGCATTTGAGTTTCTGGATTCGCTCCTGAATCTGATTTGGGCATGTAACCTAATGTCACTAAAAACAGAGAAAATTCTAACTTGCTTAATATATCCTGAAACGTATATAATGACCCCCCTCATAAGCTGGAAGCTGGCGAAGAGTCACCACCTACTGTGAGAAAAGCCGTCGCCTACTTTCTATTGTAAAGGCATTAGAAATGTCAAAATCAAGAATTCTCTTTTTCTTTTTTCTGTGTATCTTCTTTCAGAGTATCAACCTATACTTTAGAATTTATTGAGATCCCTGTCCCTTCCCCAAAAAAGTGCATGTGTCAAATGTGTATATATGTAACCGCTTTCCATAAGAATCTAGAATTCAAAGATGAATAATTTGTCGCAACGTCATTTGAGAGCGAAGATAGTGTTTCATTGCAATTCAGATGCTTCTGATATCTCTCGGAGATCTTTTCCCGATTTATTTAACACTGAAATCCAAATATATTCTTTAAACCGTTATATGTATATGTCTTTATCCTCTGAATTAATTTGACGTCAACAAAAAAGGAACAGTTATACTTTTAGTGTAGAGTATTAGGTGAAAATCTGTTGTTGTAAATTATCAGTTTACGTCATGACGTCATGGTGAAAGAAAGCGCTTTTTGACGTTTCACAATGCCAACTTTGCCGGGTCATGAAACGCTTACCTTTTGTCAGATTTTCATAAAGCTTACATTTTTAGAAACTAGAAATGTTGTATTATGAATACGCAAACTTTCTGCAAAAACGGCAACAGGGCCGATTTTGATGGTTAGTGGCCCTTCTCCTTTCACTCTTATTCTTTATTGAATTGTACACAATAAACATTGAAGAAGTACCGATCAGTTATTCAGTCTTAAAGTCGAGAAGGTAAGGTTAAATCATTAGATTTTCCATTGGACCGGTTGCAAACCTCGGAATGAACAAAATTCTGAAGTGATACAAGGTGCCCGGGGAGAGTCAGCATAGTAAATTATATATGAATAGTTAAACCAGAGCTCGTTATTGGGCAACATTTATTGAAATTGTCCCCCTATAGCGGATAATAGAACCCAAAACATCAAAATAAAATGGCTGACAAATATAGAAAAAAATATAATCATACCTTTCTCGCTAGGAAGTTAAAAATCGGATGAATATAAGGAGGTTATGCCACAGCACCATACAAATACAAAGGAATACTCTATCTTCAGGGAAAATTTCCAAAGTCTAGGAAATATTGAATATATTGTAGTTGGCGCAAATATACAACTGTATGTGGACACGACAATTCAGTTAATTTTGGTTCTCTTCTGGTTTGTCTCATTTTTTGTATTAGTTTGATAGTATCGAAAAACAACTTGCATTTTCTTAATTTGTTTGCTATACTATTTTCGTGTTGCCATGTTTCTGTTTCATACAACAACAAAAAATAACAACACTTCTTAACACATCCTTTGAGATCTCCCTGATGCTTTTGATTTGATACATGCTTCAGTTCCGACGATAACGTTCGGCAAAGGAGCATACTCTCCTTCACCTACTTTTGCTTGTGGTGACGACAACAGTTGACAGATAAGGACACAACCAGCAATAATTGTAGGGGACTATGATTCCTCCATTCCTACCAAAGAAGGGATGGGATCTCCAACAAGACCAAGTTCCATCAAATTTTTTAAGTGGATCTGGAGAATAATTCAAACTTGTAAGAAATGATACACCCTTGCCTTTTTTACATAAATAAGAAAAATCATGAAAGGTAAGAAAAATATAATTGTCAACCAAGATCAATATAAAACAATTTAAATAATTCAATATCACAAATGTACAATGAATTTGATCATAAAGTCACACTGTAATATTCAAATAGATACATGTAGTTCAAAAATGAGCATTTCTGACAAAGCGCTTTATCCAGCTGCTGTATTAGCCGTTCAGAAAAAAAAAACACTTTCCCATTTATCTAAAAATCCACATTATCCATTGGATTTCCCACGTCCAACTGTCCCCTCGTAAATGGTACATGAACCAGACATAACAATCATTTTTACCTTGTGACATTGACGTATTTTTTAGAGATGACATTGGACAGGTTTGTGGTAGTCTTGAGTAATAACTTTTTTTTGTTAACATTAAGCATTTTTAGAAGCACAACAAAGCATAAGCTACTCTCATAAACGTGAGCATAAGCTTAGGATTGTGCGCACGTAATCCAGATAACCACGCCATCTGTCACTAGCATGGCAGATGGCTTCGATTGTCCATAAGTCTTGTAGGTTTATGTCATTTGTGTTTGATGTTTCTATGTGATTTGGTGTACATTGTACCTTTTTGCGTCTCTTTCTGTGTGTGTCTGTTCTGAGTCTTTTTCATTGGGTGTTTTG
This sequence comes from Pinctada imbricata, assembly GCA_033119305.1. Lineage (NCBI taxonomy): Eukaryota > Metazoa > Mollusca > Bivalvia > Pterioida > Pteriidae > Pinctada > Pinctada imbricata. The sequence continues at coordinate 46,779,488 of VSWD01000013.1, read as the reverse complement.
GGGTTTTGCTTTGGGTACTCTAACCGAATGTTGAGATTGAGATCCTCTCCTTCCTTCTCGACCCTTCCATATGTTGTCACTTTAAATACCGTGGTTTCGTTAATGCTGTCATCTTTACCTATCCTGTCATAAATTTTAAACGATGACATAAACACGTAAAGCCTGGAAAATGGGCGTAAAGATACTAAAAACTATAAAGAAACATGCAGTCAATTTCTCCTCCTCGGTCAATATCGTGTAATGACAAACTTCGAGTAGTTAATCATTTATTGCGTGTTCTCAAAACTTTGATATGGTAGAATGTTGTGCGTTTAAGTGACGAGTGTAATTAAAACGTATGAAAAAGGATTTTAATTATATTAAATCCTGCAAGTCGAATAATTACACAATTGCCTCGACAAAGTAAATATTAACTCTTTATGCTCTCTTCCAACACTGGTACTTTTTCCTTCGATCTTAGACATGCGTATTCAAGAGAGCATCACATAGATTTGTGTTCCGTAGGATATAAGTATTCAAAATGCTGTTCAAATGTTGATAAGATATAGCTTTGAATATTCTGCAAAGGAGCAAGCATATATCCATATAACTATGCAATAATAATGTGTAATAATAAGAGTCCTTGAGGAGTAAACATCTCTTATTTGCTTTAAAACATTCAGCAGTGCAGAAAAGTATGATATATTTTTATCTCCATATTATTGATTATGAGAGGAAAGGACAAGGGGCGATATGCCCTCTATATGGCCGTGATTTTAGAGCGATTTCATAAGCCATTGTTGTGTTTTCATGTTTTGTGTATGTATAGATTACGATGTCATTAATATTAGCGAATCCGAAATTTGACGTCATTTTGTTTATGACGTCACAGAAAGGTGCCAAAGTTGATTCGCATGCGAAGATCTGTCGATTTTTATACGATTTTGTGTCGAATTTGACGAAACTCTACGTGAAGTCACACATTAACCAAGTTCATACTTTACACACAATTTCTTTGATAAATGATCTCACTTCTTGCAAAGTATCGTGTTGGTTATCTCCTGCGCTCTGTACTAACTTCAGATATATTCGTTGTTGATTTTCGTCGTATATCATTTTTTCATGTCAAATAAAAAAAATATTTCTTATATTAGGTCAATACAAAGGAATGAATGCGTATTATTTTTACTTCTAAGATTTACTCATGCCAGTATAATAATGCAAAATTATACAATAGCCTGTCATTTCCTAAACAGTATTTATTAATTTAGTTATAAGGTATGTTACTGACTGTCTACAGAGATTTGTCGGGTTGATCAAGCCTATAGAAGGCGAATCCAAGCCATGTGAAGCCATGTGGTCAGTAACAAAGATTTTGTCGAGGACCAACATTCCCGTCTTTTGTCGCAGAAAATGTGCGTTTTGTGCCGTCTTTTTACATGCAAATTCATTTATACGGCAATACTGGAATTACTGACGGTCAATAGAAATTTAGACGTCGAGCACGTGACGCGATTTACGCTCTCTGATTGGTTCCAATTAGTCCGTGGCAAAATAAAAAGATTATATATGTCTTATTTGTTTCCGTGTTTGGGGAATAGATACCTCTGCACACTGGACAAATGATCAGATTATCGGCATGCCGTTCCGTGTTAATTCAGTAACTTACATGTATCAATAAAAGAAAGAAACAGTTGATGTGATCAAATGTCTTTGTGATATGTCTTATATCAATTGAGTTATGTTAGAGAGAAAGGCCGGGAATGATTTTGAATTTTATATAACTTCTGAAATATAATTTATATGTATCGCCCATGACAAGAACATTGCCTTTGATACGAATAAGAAATTTGAATGAAAAATTAAACTTCGCAAATGTGGAAAATATTTTCCGAGAAAATAAAAAAAAATTCGTGCAAGATATATGTGTTATGACTGCGAAAATATCGTAGAAACCATTATTTTATTTTTGAATTGCAATTCATAGAATCAACCTGCTTTTTTCATTTCAATTTATATTTATTTAAGTTAGGTGTTTTTTTTTTTACTTTTTACTTGCTATTTTATTTCTCATTTTAATAGCGCCCTTTAGTTTTTTACTTTTGGTCCAACTATATAGAACTTGATTACATCGACAAGCTGAATACTATCGAGAAACATTTTTTTCATTAAAAGCTCAAAAGAATGTTAGGCAATCGGGAAAATAAAAAAAACCAACGGGAATTTGACCATCGGGACCAGCGAGAACAATAACTGTATATAAATTTTTGTAGAAAATTCAGTCCTGTTGATGAAATAACATCTCCTGCAACCCGGCCGGCCTTTTCATTACCTTATTTCTTTAATCTTTCATGAACTAACTTACATATAGCTTTATTTCAGCCCATGATTTTGAATATGTAAAACTTCAGTAAAGTTGGCAAATTCCAGGCGGGAAGGGGTCCTAACCCCTAACCCTCATTCTCGATCCGCGCATTTAGTTAATTTCTGAATGTAAAGAAAATACGTAGATGAGAAATTCCTTGTACAACACGAGATCCCTGCATCAGTCGAGAAGGAAAGGTGCTATTTGTGCATTTGCTATTTAATTATTAAAATGCAGTTAACATGCATTTTTGAAAAAAATAATGTTACGGGTCAGACAGTCTATCTTTCTCTTGATTCTAGACTTCGTATACCAGGATTACCAATCAAGCAATGCATTTTTGCCGAAATGCGGCCCAATTTCCAATATATATTATTATGTTTTGCCTTAATTTGGCAAAAACAGTTTTAATTGATCATTTCAAAAAGATTTCACGATCCTCAAATTCTAAACAATTAAAATTTGTCAATTTTCTAGATATTTATATCGAATATTTGGTAAAGAAATATCCGTGTTTGAACTTGTTTATGCCTTGCATTGAGTCATATTTCTGGTTCATCAAAATTCATTCCTCAGACGAAGAAATGTTAACAATCCGATATTACGGTGTTCCGTTAGGGACATCGCTTCTTCGCGCTTGAAATGGATGCGCGAAGAAGCAAAGTCACATTGCAAAGAAGCGAAGTTATGATGCAAAGAAGCGAAGCTACGATCTTTGCATCGCAACTTCGCTTCTTCGCATCGTTACTTCGCTTCATCTTGTCTTCGCTCCTTGTCCGCCTTGCTTCTTCTCAACTCCGCTTCTTCGCATCGTATAACTTCGCGTCACAATGTGTTTACGCGAACAAGCGAAGTACCTAACGGAACACCGAAGGATATGTCTCAATGCTGTAGATTTAGAAGATTTTAAAGAAAATTATTCAATCGGTGGTTTCTGGAGTGTTCTTTCACAGATTTTTTTTTATGGAAACAGTAGTTTGCTTTCAAAGCATGTCTTATGTCCTTGCGGGAGCACGGCTATATCCGTCACTGTTCGCATTTTTTAAATGAAATGTTACGTAAACTATGTAGATGGCCGTGAGTATGTGCTTTTTTTAGATTGTGGTGCAAAGGGCAAACATTAAATTAGTCGGTTGACCATATCTTTTGTTCACTGCCCTCATTTGAAAACACAAAATTTGTAATGGACCTTTAGTACCCTCTAAGTTCCTATAAGGTTTCCCGAAATTCTGTGCGGAAAAAAATGAAGAATATATACGGACGGACAGACAGACGGCTGGCTACGTAAAACTCATTTGAACCTTTATCTCAAGTGAGCATCAATTGTCTTTTTTTCCCATTGTATCCATCACCCCCTTCTTTATCCGCTAATATGAAATTGTATACTACGGAAGTCCGTAGGCGGCCGCCAGATAAATAAGTAGCGGCAAGTGGCGGTCGCCACTTAATTTATCTGGCCGCCGCCAGATAAATTATAATTCATACCTGTCACCTACGGGCTTCCGTAGTATACATGTATATAGTAAGTGAAAACAAACGTATATATATATATATGAATATATGGACACATGAGAGATTAAAGGATTAAAGATACAAAGACCCAAAATACGTATTGTTTATCAAACATTGCCGAAAATTTATATACATGAGAGCGCTTTGTGACAACGTCAAATAGCGAAAACGGCGTCAGAAGTGCGAAGTCAACGTCACACCAAGGATACTTTGAATGCTTTGTTCTACATCTAAACATTGTCCGATTCCTATAATTTATATACTTAAGAACAGAGGAAGACGCCCTCTATGCCCACAATAAATGTCATTAATTTTCCGACATCGGCCATTTAAAGCCCAAAACGCCCCTTGCCCTTTCACTGCATTAAAGTTTAGAAATATCAACACTTTGTTGTGTATTCCCTTACCACTGCATTTCACCGCCGTATACAAAATTACATGTCTTTCTACTGTTATTAATGGAATTGTATTGACAAGTAGAATTATAGAAAGAACTATATAATATAAATGAAATGCAATATCTATGGGTATAACCTAGTGGTTTCGTTGTTATTAATTCAAGCATATATTCTAATGCAGAGGGATATGTACAGAAATATGAAGATGAAAGACAGCGTCAAAATATGTTGATTGGCACATTTTGAGCATTCTATCAAGATCGAAGAAAATCCTTTTTGTATCCCTGATTTCAAAACCCAAAGTTGCGATATATCCGATACATAATTCTGAATATTTTGAGTATAACACATAGACGAAAATTAAAATGATTAGATGTTTGGATGAGGGATATACAAAATGTAAGCATTTCTACATTCAACTTAAATTCCCCCGTAAATTTTGTATTCTGATCCATTAAAATTACCAATTTCAGTACTCTTTATTTTACTGTTTTTGCCAACCCTGAAGACATATGGATTCTGGACATCATTTAATGTAAAGATTCGTGAACATGTACCTTACCTCAATTGAAACAGTGAAGTTTTTTCTTGAAATAAAGCTGACAGTGCATGCTAAATAACCCCTTCTTCTTTCTTTCGTTCTTTCTATAAAATGTTAAGTCAAGAAAACTCAAGCATAATTATTTGATTACAAAAATGGTAGACAACGCTCTGACTGACTGACACATTTTTGACTTCTTTGCAGCCGCTGCACAGGATTTCACTGACAGGTATTATACATCTTCAAATTCAACATCACCATTTAAGAGCAATATTTTCAGCATGAATCTGACATGCTCCTTTCGGGTACATAACCCTCATCAGTACACAAGTACTCAAAGTCCTTTAACACGGTTTTTTTTCGTGCCGATTGGTAAAAACATAAAGGCCTAGAATTGGTAAAAAATGAAGGCCTAGGATTCTGATGGCTGACTTATTTTGAATTATTTTCGCAAATGCTTCACATAACTTCAAGAAGCCTGCTAAACATAATAATAAGTACTTACAGAATTTAGCTTATAAAAAATCAAAAACACCGTGAACTCTGAAGAATGACAATGTGTACATGTAAGAAACATATCAGCATTAGATTTAATGCAAACCTTTGACAGAGTAACCCAGGAACTTAATAGTGAACAAGAAAAAATTAAAGAAAATTATTTCGAAACATGTAAAGGGGTAGGGGCAAAATCTGCCGTTTTTGGCCCCATTTTGTTGCCATTTTCAAAAATTGTTTTCATACTATTTCTTATCTTTCAAATACGAGTGGATATATTGTTGTTTATTGAAACTGAATTGAAAAAAGATATAATCAACGAATATGAGTGTTATTTCCCGCCAAAATTGCCCTCTACTATGGCAATTAGTGGTAAAATGATAACAACCACATTTTAACATATTAATAGTTTATGGTATATATAGAGCAAGCGCATGTAACAAAGTTATACTTTCCATGTACGTTCAGAATATAAAAAGGAATGTCCCATATGAGTATGAACCTGTTTCACGCCCTTGCTCTAGTGCATACAACTGTAGGTATGTTTGTCTCTTGCAAAACATCTGAATTTCTAACGTGAAGACATAGTGCTTAACTTTAAATCATTTTGCCCTAAAAGGCAGGGTTTTCGAAAAATCACATAAAATTTGTTATTTTTTGTTCAGAAGAGGAATAATGAATAAGAAAATAGAACCTTTTAAGAATTTTTGATTGGGGCCAAAAAAGGTCAATTTTGCCCCTACCCCTTTTCAAGACAAATATGCGTAATTTTGCCAAAATTCACAAACTCATAAATAAGCACTTTTCATGAGGTAGCTACAAAATGATGCAGGCACTCGCGCCTGATATGATAGTGTTATGAGAAAATTCAATCTCTCCTCATAACAATATAAAAAAAGTTGGAGATGTTATTTTTGTTTAATAAAAATAAACTTATTTTGATAATTGTTACCATGGCAACATCTGCATTTTACTCGATTTCTGTTTAACGAGCAGCAGTTCGAATTTAAAAAAAGATAAAACTACCAAAATAGTATGAAAATCAAAGTTAGAGATATCATGATATTCTTACGTCAATTGATCCTGTATTTTGTAATCGGTTGCCATGGTAACCATGTCAAAAAGTTACAATATTCACTATTTTCAGCATTTTCAAGTCTTTTGTCTTTGTTCCTGTGCCTTATAATAAACGGAAATTAACAATTTCATTTTTTTCGTATAACAGGTATATCATATTTTGAAGAAATCATTAAATTGTAGAGGAAATATATGAAAAACTCACATATTTTTCCATAGCAACGCAGCATATTTAGATGTACCGAATAGCATAATGTTCATGAGTATGCTTTAATTTTCAGTTATAATATTATCTTGAATCATTCTATACTAAAATCATATTAAAACACATACCTTAACGTAAAATTATAAATAAGCTCACTCGTCGTGTCTGATATTGTGAAAATGGCTGGTTACCATGACAACAAAATTAACTAATATCAATATATCGACTTCAAAATATTGTCTTTATTTTCCAATTTTGCTTCTCTCTTGATGGGTACATGATAATTTTTTTTTTTTTCAAATTGATGGTGTTTGCTATAACCTCTATCAAAATACATGAAACAAGTTTCAAAATGATAGTAGATGCTATAGTAATTTGGCCATACGATCTGTAAAAAGCATCAAGGTAACATTGTCAAAGGTCAAGGTTTGAAAAGAGTGGTCTTGTCAATTTACCAAATATAAATGCATGGCGATCTGTAATTATGACATTTAGCGTTTTTGTTATCCGTGTATTTCTCACAAGAAACTAAATCTAAACAATGATTGGAGGGGGGGTTTAAAGGTCTTTTTCAGACCACAAAACTATATGACTACTTGCAAAGGAAACCAGAAATTATTAGCAATGTTATTAAAGAAGCCGGCATCGTTTATGCTTCAAACGAATTAACTGTATGATGAACATTCTTGTACATTCTTGTACATTTGTATTATTGTACACACAGATAAACGTTCGCAGTTATATGATCGTAATTTATTTCACATTAAATAAATCTTTGTACAAATTTTAATTTTTGGTATTTATAGATTAGCGAAAATTAGACCCAGCGAAAAAAGACACACCTTTTTAGGATCATTTTCGCGAAATTTACCCGACGCGAAAATAACCCGATATACGGTATATGTGAAATATTTAAGACCTATCATTTATAATTCAAGAGATACAGCCTAGTATAAAAGTTCAGAAAAGTAGGTCGAATTTCAACGTCAAAGTCACAGTATCTCTTAGATGAATGCGTTTGTCATAAGTGATCTACATGGAAAATAATAAAGCCCTTCCAATCATGCTTCAAAAGATATAGCCAAGTTTTAAACTTACTCGTTAGAAACCTCCCCCTCCTCTCCTTTTGCTGTGATTTCTCGAAATTTTGAGAAAATATCTGAAAGCCAGTAATGTATATATATAACTACTGTATGTATCACTTGAACTATATGAAATTTAAAGTCATGCAGGGAGACAGATTTTATAAAAATGTTTTTAGAAATTGAAAAAAGTAGGTTAAAGGTCAAGGTTGATGTCAAAAGGTTTTTAAAAAATTGGTATCAAAAGATGTGTCTACTCAAGATACTTACACATGCTAAATCTTATCATCTCTACTTTATCTTTCATACCCTTTCATTGACACCTGGTGAAATGACAGACGAACAAACAAATATCTATATATCATCTTCGTCAAAAGAACAGTGAATCTGTACCCTATAGGTAGACTTTCAGCACTTTATAAGAGCACTGATATCACAATATGTTCATTATCAGATACATAATAATAAAAATAAAACCAAAATGGGCACCCATTATTTCAAGCAGAACACAATTAAACTTGTATAAGTGTAGAGTACAGTACAGTACTTTTGAGCTATTACTCAGCTATCGTATTGGTAGTTTTTTTTTCTTATAAAACGATTGTAAGAAGGTATGTCGAATCTAGCAAAGAAGTAGCTGTCAGTTTTCTCATTCTCGCCATTTAATAATTTGTTCATAGAAAAGGTCGCTTTTATTGGGTTCAAATATACAAAAGAGCAAAAACAACGGAAAATTGGCATAAATAGATGAAAAATGTATCTATTTTGGCGATAGTTACCATGGCAACCGATGATTAAATATCAACATTATTTATACAATAGAGTCATAAAAACTGTTTATATGCTTTGAGTAGCAAAATTGATTGATTATCTCTTTCATGATTTGAAATACTTAATATGAAATTTAATATTTATTTTGTTTAAGCTCTATATTTGTTACGATTATGTGCGCTGCTGCGGAGACTTTCTTGCATATTTTCTTTCAAATATTTCTCCAATTCGTACCGTTTGGGGCGTTGTTACCATGGCAACCGGTGATAAATTACCAACATATTCTATATCAAAGCGTACAGAAATTGTGCATGTCCATAATGTAGCAAAAGTGGATGTTTATCGCTTTTATGATTTTAACTTCTTAATGTAATAAACATCAAAGAAGTACCTAACCGTTATTCAGTCTCAAAGTCGAGAAGGCGAGGTAAAATTGTGAGAATTTCCCTAAAAACGGTTGCGAATCCCATAATGAACAACATTCCGACGTGAGACCAGGTGCCCGGGGAGAGTCAGCGTCTCATATATCATCATATATCATGGCTGTGCGTTAAAATTGTATCTTTCTTGGTGTCGTTACAATTTCAACCGATGGTAGAATACCAATGTATTCTAAAGAAACTGTGCACAACTTTGATATAGAAAATTGGTTAATCATCACTTTCATGATTTTAGATACTAAATGTAAAAAAATGTACATGTGTATCATGGCTTCGGTTTAGCTCTCTGTTGATTACTATTGTGTACGTTGTAATGGAGACTTTCCTGCATTTTTTCCATATATTTCTCCAGAATTTCACTTATCTTATGAAATTGGATTAGTGTGTAAAAGGAAATATATAAATTGTCTTTTTACTTTGATTAAAATGAACAATAATTTAAACGAAAAATAATGGAAAATGTGCATAAAAAGTGAAAATTGTACTTTTTGGGCTTGGTTGCCAAGGCAATTGGTTTTCTCTTGAGTTGATATCAATAAGAAGACAAACGTATAATACCGTGGTGTATCCTTTGCCTTTTGCATTGCTTAAAAAATTATCATAACATATATAACATTTTGATAATTTCTTTAAGTTGCAATGTAGATCTTAAGCTTGTAGTCTCACCATAACCTCTACATTCAATTTTGTCACAATTGCAATATTAATCAACTTTAATGTCATGCATCTTTTGTTAAAGTTTGAAATAAATCGAACCAATCGTTCTGCGTGGGTCGCAAATTGTATCCCCCTTTCAATGCAGAAAATGGCGACTTTGTCACGAAATCTGTTCTCAGATATTCAATGAACCTGCAAATGTATTAATTATCAGCTTTGCATTTCAAAGATAATATATCAATCTTTCTTTTTTAGTAAAATTGTGATGTTTTAATATCACCGTACTGATTTTAGAAGCGATTCTAATAGAAAATAAGGATAAACATGTACCTTTATGAAGATCCGAAAATTGTCACATTTACACAGCTCATGAAAAAAACGTATCATTTAATTTCAATAAAAAAATTAATGGAAAAGAGATGAATTATCTTATATTATCTTAAATCTGTGCAAATCTCAGGGAAATCGAACCTATTTTTACCGAGTTAGCGGGTTACCCCTACCCCCATTTTTACGTCGCGATACGTTACGTCGAGGTTAAGCATAGAGTTGTATGTCTTGTTTGCAAATTTATAATCAACATGCTTACGCGAAATTGTAAAATTAATTTGAATTCATAACAGTTATAATCATTTCAGAATTTAGACTCAATTGGTGCATTTGACTCAGTTGAGCAACCAAACAAAAAATAAAATAAAAAAAAATAATGAGAAGGAAAATTAAAAGAAAAAAGAAAAGGAAAAAATGGATGGACTATCCAATGCGCGGGTATAGATGGAGTCGAGCTGTTTAGAACCGAAATTATCCCTCCTCCCCGCCCCACCCTGGACCTCTCCTTTTGAAATTCATACAAAATTTTTATTTTCCCGATCTTTAAAGTAATCGTCCAAGATTGCCGAGCCGGACACCTTTCCTACTTCTACGATAAATCTTTTTTCTTCTAGATGATCTTCTTATCAAATGACGGTATCGTATAAAGGTAAATATACTCTATTTACACTAATCATTTGCACACTAAAAATGGAAGTAAGCATGGGAATAATTATCAGATGACATCAGATTTCTTTCGATATTTACGTTAGGCCAAAGGATTAGTGTAGATAATGAAAATATCAAAAGATTTAAGAAACGTATAAAACTCGGAAACATATTCCATCTATAAGTAATGCTCAATTTCAGAAAATAAAACAGAGAAAATGAAATGCTTGCTTATGAAAATAGATAATGATATATAGAGAAACCATACAAAAAATTCCGGTTTACCTCCGTACACCACGCCGGAAATTTCCCTATTATGACGTCATGATTAAGTCATGCAGATGCTTGTCGTGAAAACAAACGATGATTACGTTACGCCAGACAACAAACGTTCGTGAGATCAATTTTGAGTTACGTCCCTTACCCTGAGACTACCATCTTAAACCGCATAAGAAAATATATTAAAGAAAGAAGTGAAAAGTCGTCTCACTTCGGAATTTTGTTCATTCCTAGGTTCGCAACCGTTCCTGTGAAAAATCTAATGATTTTGCCTTGCCTTCTCGACTATGAGACTGAATAACTGATAGGTACTTCTGTAATGTTTATTTCATCATCCATCGCAACTATGGTGGCTATGCTACTGAAGTCTTAGTACATAACATTCTGAAGTACAGAACTTAAAAACCAACGAGCCAATCTCAACGCATGCAAATAGTAATTACTTTTAACGTAACCTTACCCTACCCTAACATATTTCTTACCTCGCTGTCAGTTTGAATTGAAACATATATATTCCATGAGTCTTGTCAAAGACAACATCGCTGGCTGTGTAGGTTTATGATCTTTGTTAAATGGCAATTTTATATAATAATGAGATATGGCCAGACTAAGGTTTTATAAAAGTAAGATGAGACTCCAAGGTCAAAGTTACTAGTATCCCAAATGGAAGGTCATTGGGAATCAAATCTTAAAACAGCAAAGCCCTATTTGTTATAGTTCACGAGATATATCCCAAATTAAACTTTAAAAAATAGATGAAAAAGGTAACTTATACTGCAAGTCAATAAAGGTTCCAAAGAACAGTACGGCGGCCAAGCCGTATTTGTGAGTCCGCGAATGCATGACGCACTCTTTCTCGTCGGAGAAAATAAGGACGCCTCCGAATTTTGGTCCTTTTTCGAAAGCTCTAGACAGCACATTTTTTTTATTTCAGCAAATAAAATATCGTCGAACTTTTGCTTTTAGCTTTATATTTTACCCTCAGTTAGTTTATTTTAGACAAACCTGACATTTTTATTACTAAATCAATGATTGAAGTTGGCTAAATTTTCCCGGGAAAAAATGCCCCAAAGAGGGAAAATAAAAATAAGGTAAAAAATGGTCCCTCGCAGATTTTTATAATATTTTCATAAAATGACATTCACATTGGTATCTTTGAAATATCAAAAAATTACAGAACCACTTTTTCATATTTTGAAATAATTCCCGTTTGAAATCAGCTGGTGTTAGCTTCGTTTCGGCGTGCGCAGAATCACGATTTTGCACCTAATACACATTGATGATTGAACGTGTACGTGTCACATTGTAAACATGAATGAGTTACTTTATTCGGAGTTTAAAGTATTTTGTGTATGAAAAAGTATAACTGTTGGATGATTTTTATCTCGTGAACCCATTTCTAACCTTGGGTTTGCAATTAGAAGAGATTAATGAAAGTTTCAAGCTGTTTTATCCCACCCGACTTCATGAAGGCCGATGTCAGTGCAGTGTGATGTAAACTTGATGACGCAAAAACATGGTACAGTACGACTTGTACATCTACATGTACTCTCTTCAGTTTAGCTGTTTGTTTATATAGTGAAATGGATACCAGGCCGATGCCTCGATGACGAAATTAATCTAGGAACCATTGAAAACAACGACTTTTTTCTCAAGCTCAAGGTAAATAAACAAATTTGTAAACAAATAAGCTCTCTCGTCCTTTCTCTCTCTCTCATACACACATTATTACTTATTTGGTCAGTTACAGACCGTCTACGGAGATATGTCGGGTTGGTAAAATCTATGGAAGGCGAGGCGAAGCCGAGCCTTCCATAGATTTTACCAACCCGACATATCTCCGTAGACGGTCTGTAACTGACCAAATAAGTGTTTTATTTTGCCGAGGACCCCTTCATCACAAATTTCCCTTACCTTTGTGAATTAAAAAGTGTGTCACTTCCCAGGTATTCAACCTACATAAACGAGTCATCAGCTAAAAATAGATTACGTGTAGTCTGAGCTATATAATTAAAATTTTTTGACTCTTGCCATAAGCATCAGTGGCTCTGTGGTAGAATGCTCGCCTGCCACGCGGACGGCCCGGGTTCGATTCCCGGCCGATGAACTTTTCACATTAACGTCCGCCATCTTGGATTTCCCTCTTCGAATTTTTGTCTACTGACGGTCTATAAGAAAGTCTATAGAGTTATAGACCGCTTCCACGTGACGGGCTCTATCCAATCAGTTTTCGACATTCTAGTCCAAGGCGAAATAAACACACTTATATACTACCAAGATTTGTAGTAATTTTCAATCACTGAACTGATCAGTTTATTAAGTTTATGTGCCTTTATTTTGACCAACCAAGCCTACCCCCCCCCCCCCCACACACACACACACCCACACACACACCCACACACCTCATTTGGCCCCGGGCCAAGTCATCTTTTTTTTCAATTTTTAAAATTGGGTCATTCACCAGTATACGTGTACATGTTCTTATAAATGTAGTTTTTTTATTCAGAATATCAAGTGAAAAGAGAAAAGAGATTGAAGGTGTGACAGCTGTATAAGATTTTATGCAGTTTTCAACCAAATTATAAGTGACATTTCTTTCTTATAAAAAAATTGTGGACACTTTCACCTATCTAGTCTTGAAGTCTGATCTTAACTCTTTACTTTAAGTACAAAAAAAGTATACCTTGTGTTTATAAATCGAAAAATAATTACACATAAAGTACACAACCCTCTGTTTACGTACATGCATGAATGATTACCTCTTAGGACCCCCATGGTCAGAATCACATCAAATTTGACATAAAGAATGATTTCACATATGTATTATTTTCTGAAATGTCTTCGTCTATTCTCAAAGATTATACTTATATCAAATTCAAGTTTATAATGCTTGTCATTGTCAACATTTCATAGTAAACACGTGGTAGCTCTGATGTCAATTTTCGTGACCTGGGGTGTGTTACAAATTTGATTGGCTTATACAGCCATGTGACCTGAAGGTGGGGGGGGGGGGTTACTCACATTTACATTCAATCATAAAGATATAAAATACAACATGAGTAATTTAAACTATGAATTTCTATATAGATAATAAATCATAATATAATTTGATTATATTGTAGTTCTAGTCATTGAAAATAATTTTCCATGAATTCCATTGGTTGAGTATTGAATTTATCAATACTATTCTTTCCAGTGATAAATTTATGATTGCTAAATGAATGAATATGGTATACAAACAAATAGTTATAAAGGATTTAAACAAATTAAGTACAATTTATGAATCATTTTGAATTTTTCAGTATATGACTATGCATTAGTGAAATTTTACCAAAGTAAACAAATAAATGAATGAGTGAGTAAATGGATGACTTAAATTAACTGAAAATGTATTATTTTTTTTTCAGGTCAAACTTTTTAGAAGAAATCTTGCAGTCTGAAAATCAATCTGTGGCATATTATATGGAAGGCATGCATTTAGACAATCATGTAAAAAGGAATTATTGATTGGAGATTATTGATATCATATCATCGAAATGGTATGAAGATTGTGCGTATTGTCATCATATTCTTTTTTGTGAATTGTGAGTGTGCAAAAATACCACACAAATGGATTATTCACAGAAGGTGGAAGAGTTCAAAACTGTCAACATTGCAGAAAACAATCAACATGATTAATGACTGTCAATCTTATTGGGCAATGGCAGATACAGTGAGATAATGAAATAAATATTTTGTGAATCCTTGCAGAGGATTAATTAGTCAATTAAATTTCTTCTTCATGATATAGGAATGTAAACTTCAACTGACATGGATCATGGGCACATTAAATTGTAATATTTATTTCTTTTGTAGTAAATATCTGGAATAAAATTGTAAATATAGGCTTTCTTGCAAAAAATATCACATATTTGCATCTTTTATTCTCCAATTATTGAAAGCTCCTGCGCATTAAACAGAACAAAATTGTATTTTTTATATGTATTTTTCTCGGATACAATGAGTATATTTGAAATTGTGCATGTATTCTCTGGCATATCCAAGAAAATGTCATTTTTCTCTTGTGCGTGGCAGTTTTGTACTTGATCAGAGGAAATTAGGACGGTTGCTTGAAAAATTTTCGGTTTGTTGAATTCTGGTGATATTTTTCACAATTTAAATAATTGCTCATCAAAAGGTTAAAACAATCTTTTCATCTGGAATGGTATATTCGAATTTATATCCTGCTTTGTGAATTTCTGATGTCGAAGCGTTCGGTCGATCGACGATTTCTCCAAAATTGTCGAAACTGTGCAGCATGTAGGGGTACATAAATGAGGTACAAAAAATGGTCCCTCACCGATTTTCATAAAATTTGAGAATTGAACACTTGGATGTTTTCTCCACAAGATATCAAAAAATTACAGAACCACTTTCTGATATTTTTGAAAACGATCCCCCTGTTTGCGAGGAAGGGGGCATGGAAGTCGAACTTTAAAAGTGATGCTGATTTTGTTTAATCTTTTTAAATTTGATGCCATCAATATATATCGCTGTCATTATCATTTTTCCGCGGCGAAAAAGTTTCGAAAAATTGCTTAGTAACAGCGACGCGAACATCTTTCGATATTAATGCGCCGTTCTTAGCAACGGTTGCCGTCACGCGCAAATCTGGCTTGGCCGCCCTACTGAGAAAGGGTATGGTAATTTTGAATCAACAATTTTAATACCAACGTCTTTTCCCTTATTGACTATGAGATTTACAACATGTTAACGTTTTTAAAAGATAATATAACTTCAAGGTCAAGTTCACTGGGTCAAATATCATGGTCACAAATAAAATGTCTGTTCATGGGTCCTCAAATCCTACTTTTGTAGTTCAAAATATATGGGCTACTATCTCGGATGTATTGACTCTTCGTAAGAAGAATACAATATCTTAATCTTTGCCTTCTGCGTTGTTCTTATTTCTACGTGAATTTTATAAAAAAAAATATCTATCTAATGATAATCAATTATACACTCACCTTATAAAAGCCTGAGTCCATGCTGCTTCTTGAATATCTAATGGTGGAAATGGTACTACGTTCTTATAGCGTATTTCCAATTTTTTTCAAATGACAAAGCATGGTTTATATGAACCAGAACTTGCAAATCAATATGCAATGTCAAGGCACTTTTAATTATTTTTTCATATCATAATACGGATTCCCATATGATGACGTCATATCGTGGTTTCATCTTATATAACCCTCGTTTACACTATGTTCCCGCTGGTCACAGAGGCCACAGTTCAAGTAACCGTGGATGAAACGTGCACGTGGTGACCGTGAGACAATGAAGAAGAACGGGATTGACAAACGTACCTAGCCGTGGTTGCTGGGGCTGAGGGGCAAATGTTTAAACTGCCGAAACATTTGTCATGGTAGCAAACGGTGCATATGGCCTACTTAAGAAACTGTAGCAAAACAGGTCGAACGCAACGAAATGTAAAAGCATGTCACAGACCGTAACAAAACTTTGGACACTGTCCGTAGCGGAACGTAAAGCAAATGTATGACTCGGAAACTTACGATCCTAGTTAATTTGTTAGTTAGTTTGTCAGGTTTATGTCCCGTTTAGTTGTGGCTGCTTTAGGGCAGATTCGCGTTTTTCTAGGTGTGCCTTGATTTCCTACGGAGAGCTGAGGAGAGTATTAGCCGGTTCGTCACATTCAATAACGGTACGTCCCGGCTTCGTACGGTCTCACAAGAAGTATAACAAGCCAAACCCTTGTTTGCAGCTTTTGTTCTCATTTTACCGTTGGTCATGGTTAATCGTTTCGGGCCTTATCAGAACTTGTTAGACGTTGCCTTGATCGTAACAAAGCGTAACAATTCTTGTCACTACGTGGCTGAAAACGAACAAACGTCCGTAACAACCTGAAGGTAATGCGATCAAACAAAACCTGAATAACAAGATATAAATTGACAAAATACCATGGCATGCTACGGTTAAGTTCGCCGTGACTGCCATGGTTGCCAGGAACATTGTGTAATCCTAGGGTAATCTGTGGATAAAGATAGCGAATTGATACATTATTAGTTATATAGTTTGTTACTGATCGTCTACGAAGCCAAGCCTTCTATCAGCTCTAAAATGACGCTACATGTATTGCATTTGAAGACGTTTTACATTGATTAAGCCTACAAATCTCTTTAGACGATCCTTAACAAACCTTCTTACTGTTTTATTTTGTCACGGATCAATTCTTCGCTGTTCTGGTTGCAAACCAGCACGCCGTTAAACTTATTTTACCATTGATTTTGAAAAGCAGAACTATTAAGTACGTACCAGAAATATATTATTTTCAATTTTATAGCAAGAAATATGGTTTATCCATTAAGGCAACATGCCATATTTATTAGGGCTGGGTATTGCGGCCCAAAAAAACGTATTGCGATATATTGCTGATTCTGTCTTACGTCAAAGTTTGGAATCACAGAAAAATAGAGAAATAAAGTCGTTAACAATAAAATAAAAGTCGTGTTCCTTTCAAAAATACAAACAGTTGAAACTTGAAAAAAGAAAACTGCCGGGCTTCATCAATACAAGCCAATGAGAAACATTACAATGATGTGAAACGTAACCAGGATTTTTTATCATTCGGGAAAGGTGCCTGTGTCTGACCCATTTGGGAAAATTTCTAAAATTGATATTTTTCTTAATACAAATTCTCACCAAAGTCTAACCCTATAATCATAAAGTATACTTTATTAACACTGCTAATTCATTTATGTGCTTGAGCTGAACAAGGGATGAAATGCACGTAGACATTTTGTGCTGACTTCCAGGTTTTCATGTGATTTTTAAAATAATTTCTCTTTGATAATTTAAAGATACAGTGTCCTTGAAAATAAATTTTATTGAAAACGTAAATTTTTTTCCGATGGGTCTATATTGAGGAAAAAAGGAGCCATAAACATTTTATATGAAAATATGCAGTAATGACCATAATATTGTCGAATTAAATCTCCATATACCTCTATTGTAAAAACGCAATACATTGTAGGTGGCGCCAGTAAAATGAATTAGATCTGCGCACCCCAAATTCAAAATGACGTTTTCAAACGGCCATAACTGCGAATGTATGCATAATAGAGTCGCCTGAAAATTTAAATTCATACAAATGAGAATGTAAACTTTCATTTGAAAAGAAAGATTGTGCATTATAAAATTTTGTAAAATTAATTAATTTTCAGGGACACCCTACCTTTAAGAGTGATTTTAGAGGAAAACTATAGGAAATTTGGCATTTGGAAGGGGCCGAAAAAAACCACTTGACGGTCGGAACTAACAAAAAAAATGTCAAAAGATGGGAAACTAGCTGAGTTCAGTCAATTAAGAAGATTCATGTTGTTTTTAAGTTAATTATGAAAGCCGTTGCGAAACAATTTGGAATATAAATGAGAGATCGTCATATCGTCAGCTCATATTTCCTCTGACTGAGAACATCAATCTCTGGTTGCTCAATGAAACGCCATAAGTACATATATTTTATTGAAATAAGGATGAATTCGATTCTTGAAACGTATTTTTGTTTGTCATTTTTGACCAGGATACTTTCTATGCAACGATTACTCTTTTAAGTAGAATATTGAACTCGAACCGGTATTTCGAAAAACGTACCGCGGTACGTATTGGAAACGAAAATATCGCGGTGCACCGATATGACGATAAAATTGCACAGCCCTAAATTATTTATCTGAAAGTTGTCGTTTCGAAGACTTCTCTTACAGGTAAATTCATTAATACAGAAATTGTGGTTTCACTGTCTGTCGAAAGCGATTAAGACGGCATGCAGGAGTCTCGATTTACGCAATCTGATTAACACTAACTATTCCGAGGCAAAATATAGTATAATAAGTGAGACATATGGCGCTTAAATGATATAACATCGTAATGTGTTCGCTGTGGTGAAACAAAACCGGAAAAGCGCGGCGGTGCACTGTATGTCTTGTGTTCCATGTTTAAATACTATGATGATATTGGTATCATTGACACTGTCTGACTGTCCCCATGACATTATGTATATTTGTTATTAATATAGTGTTGTCCTTTATATTTCAATGTTATGATGTCATTGTTATCTCCGTCCGACTGCTCATTTGACATTAGAGATATTTGTTATTTTGATTGTTTATCCTCCATGTTTTAATGCTGTGATGTTATTATTATCGTTTTTTCTGTCCGACTGTTCCCTTGACATAAAGAAAAATTCCAAAATATTTCATTTTTAGCACTTGAAATTATTTCCCCAATATAGCCATTTATAGGTATTATAGCCATATTTAGCTATTATAGCCATTTCTGGAATAATCTCGGATCTGTTAGAAATAATACATAATTCTATGATAGTTTATCGATATCAGTGTAAGTCCCCTACTTGCAAAATTGGAGCAGACTGTTAGTTTCCTTTCAGTTTCTACATGTATGCCATTTTGGTCATAAACTCTTCTATCCATTTGCATATCTGTCATTTGAGTTTTCAGAACTTGTTGAATAGAAAGAGATATACTGAGATGTAATGTACTTGAAAAAAGATAAATGTGTTGCTGAATAGATAGAGATATACTGAGATGTAATGTACTTGAGACAAAATGATAAATGTGGCTGGTCCGGGATTCAGAATCAAGACTTTCTGCAACCTAAGCAGACATTCTTACTGGGCCAACCATGCACAAAACCCGAAATGCCGTAATATATTGGTCTTCGATTATAATATGTTACAAAGTTAGTTAGTTTACACATGATTGACCTTTTCATAGATAATGACTCAATTATATGGTCACAAGTGGACGTTATTTAATTGTGTCGCTAGCAATTCAATCAGAATGCTTGCTTTGTTTGTGCACTTAATCATATCTCGCAGAATGCATAATGTATATGATAGTCTCTTAACTAAAAGGTGTTGGTGATAATGAAACTTTACAATCTAACCCATGTTATAAAAAGATCTGGTAGATAGATTGACAAAATAGACTGACATAATCTTGTTAGAAATGAAAAACAAGTGGCTTGTCAGAGGTTTGAACCTAATATCTCCAGCTTTCTTGGTAGACGATATATCTGAATCCTGTCAGACATAGAAAATGTGCGACCAACTTTCTTTACGAAAATTAACAGTAATTATGTTATTTTTATGACCCTAACTGTCTTTATTAAGATAATGAAATTCTAACATATACTGAAGAGTTCAATTTGTTATAATAATGATTTAGCCACTCGTATGTACATACTGCACCACAATTTGCCATTTCTATTTTTTCGAGTAATATGTATCATTTAAAAAAATCGCTCGCTTTAACAGAATATGTGTCATCTCTGAAAATAGCGATTTCATTTTTTCAATTCGTCCTCTCGCTCAATTATTTTCTATAAAAATCCGACGAACTAAAAATTAAATTGTTGTGGCCTAATTGTAAACTTTTACGCAATAGGTCTCGGCGGCATCCCCCCTATAAGTCTTTTTCTCTATGTTCTGTAAGATATGTGTTTTGTTTCGTTTCGATCTTTTTCGATTCTTTTAGATCTGTTTCGTTTCTATTTGTCTTGTTTCGTTTTTGTTTCATTTCGCACTTTACAGGGGAACACAACGTTCTAGTATTGGCTTTAAATTTCAAATCATAGATTGCATTAGGTCAAGTTTTTCATGAGACAAAATCCGACATTCATGGATAAAAAACTTAGTTTTCGAATTTGTACACTTTGGATTGATTTAAAACGAATGTATATGTACCTGTATGTATATCGAGGTACTTACATCTTTCCTATAGGAAAAATATCAACAAGACACATTATTGATTTAATAATGTAAATAGATGTCCTTAAGTAAAAAAAAAATCTTTCTGTCGTATTAAAAAAATATTCTCTGCGGCAATCGAGCTTCCTTTTATTATTTTCCTTATAAATATTTCAAACAGTAAACCTCGAACTTCAAAAAAATAAACTCAAAGACAAAGTTTTAGTAATTTTTGACATTATCATTTCAATTTTTGATGAAGCGCGAGAGGCTCCCATTCTGACACTTTGTGTACCAGTTGTCGTTACCCCCAGTCGACACCTAGCGGACTTTCATTTATAATTCTGAATTTATGTAATTAAAATCATGCGGAATAACATATTTAAATCATCTTTCTTATATTGAATCTTTCTTCAATGATCGTTGAAGTGTCAATTGTGTTTGATCGGTCGTCAATTTCATTCAGTATTTGATCATGATACTTCTCAGACAATCATTGACAATGCGGATATTTGAATGTCGAAATAGACCTCATATTAGATGGGCGGATTAAACTTCAACCTTTTATTCAAAACAGTCTGTAGATTAGAAGAAAGGAGGGGATCAACAGCAACCTCCCAAAACACCCACTGTTAAACACAAAAATGACACGCACAGAAAGAGACGCAGTATTACAATGAACGTCAAATCACAGAAAGACATAAAACACAAATGACTACACATAAACCAACGAGACCAATGGGCAAACGGTGCCGACTTAGGACGGCCATCTGCCTCGTCAGTAGCAGACGGTGTGGTTATCCTGGATTACGTGCGCACAACCCTCCTACTATTCCAATTACCCAGAGGTCTCGAAGAACGTACAATTGTGGTGTAAAACAACCTCCTCACTGTCAGATGACCACGCACAAACAAGACCGCAAGACGCAGGGGCCCAAGCAACACAGATGAATATGTAAATTGATATAAAAAGAGGGCATGCGTAATACGACCTGTGCTCTGCCGGCTGTAGCGAGCTAATGTATGTTATCACCCGAGGAGTCCGACTGACATTCAGAGAGGACAGGTGGTCGGGGCCCTGTCTTCTCTAAAGAGGTTTGGACAGGGCCCGTCATGGAGTCCCGTCGTCACAGTCAGTCAGCGTGCAAGTATTAAGGATGCGCTGGTACAAGACTGTAGATTGGTCAAGTACCAAGCCTAGTGTCCGTCTGGTGACATTAGGATCATATCCACGGTATAAGAGGCGTTTGATGATTCTGACGCATTTTCGATAGTAATTCTGTCTACCTTTGATCCTTCTAATTTTGTTGATCATGTCACCATAAAATGCAGGTTGCGAAATACCCAAAGTAATATACTCTGTTGCTTGTATGGGTCCGAATTTCAAAAGTAGTTGACAATAATTTTTGTAAAATTAGAGACATTCCATTACTTGTATTTTCCATCACTTGTATTTTGTATTAATGATAAAAGTCATTTCATCGCAATAAAATCATTCTGAAGATAGAAATAGTCACGAGTGAACATGTTGGTATTACCGATAATGTACAATGCAGCTTTCAGATGCTCAACAAATCTCACATCATCGCTGATCTATAAATCAGTTTACGTTGACAAAAATATTATTAAAATATTCAGCCTAAGGAATGTAAGACAAACAAAGCGTTGAGATTGCCGGATGTTTTTTTCTTTCAAGATATTAGTTGACATTTATTTTTTTTCTATCGGAGTATACATTTAATTGAAGATAAATATAATTTGCTACTAGTGTAACATTTCTCTCAGAACATGAAGTGTCATGCAAGTCGTTTTGAATAACATTTGTATTGCTTGGTGAGTGTCACTTCTGGTGGACCAGGAGTTCCTGAGGGTACATGTAGCCACGTTCGGTCAACTTCGGTTGATCGTATGTCTCTTCAACGCATTTGGAAAATTCTGTTACAAAGTTTTGTGAAATTTCTAAAACGAGGGTCCTGTAGCAGTATATCCAACTCATCCTGCTTACGTCTTTCGGTACATTTTTGAACATAATAATTTTCACATTTATTTGGCCATATTACATTGTTCTGGCCATATTACATTGTTCATATTAGACGTTTTATTGAATTTGAAGACGTTTAACATTGTTCAATTTGAGGATCACTGACGGGGACCAAAGAAGGGATGGGATCTCCAACAAGACCAAGTTCCATCAAAATCTTTTAAAAGAGTCAGGAGAAGAATTCATATTTGTGAGAAATAATACACTCCTGCTTTTTTTTGACAGGCATATAGTTTATGGCCTGTCCGTCTGTTTGTCAGTTTGTCTGTCTGTCTATCTGTCTGTCTGTTTGTCTGAAAAACTTAACATTGGACATAACTTTTGAATGGGGAGTGATAGGGCTTTTATATTTCACATGTGTATTCCTTGTGACAAGACCTTTCCATTGATATCAAAATTTTTGACCTCATGACATTGACCTTGACCTTTGACCTACTTTTCAAAAACTTTAACATTGGGCATAACTGTTGAATGGTTAGTGAAAGAGCTTTTATATTTGACATGTCTATTCCTTGTGACAAGACCTTTCCATTTATACCAAAATTTTTGACCTCGTGACCTTGACCTTGACATTTGACCTTTTAACCCATTGACCATGACCTTGACCTTTCACATACATGTACTTAACAGAAAATGTGTTTATACTAACAAAGATGCCACCGGGGGCATTCATGTTTCACAAACACAGGCTTTATTTATTCTTCAGTCAATATCGTTTAATGAGAAACCTCGAGTACTTGAACATTAATTGCGTGCAATCAAAATTTTGATATTGTAGAATGTTAAACGTCTATAATTCTATAGCATCATTTAAAACCTGATAAATTTACAGCATGGACCAGACATGCACGTTTCGGGTACTAAACCCTCGTACGTGATCCTCAGTCGAAAAAATGTAATATGGCCAAAAAGTATGAAAATTATTATGTCCAAAAATGTACCAAAGGATGTAGCAGAATGGGTGGGATATGATGCCACAGGACCCACGTTTTAGAAATTTCAAGAAATTTTGTAACAGAAAATTTCAAATGCGTATAATAGACAGACGATCAACCGAAGTTGATCGAACTTGGCTACATGTGCCCTCGGGGACTCTTGGTCCACCAGCAGTGACACTCACCAAGTAGTTCAAATGTTAAACGTCTATAATTCTATAGCATCATTTAAAACCTGATAAATTTACAGCATGGACCAGACATGCACGTTTCGGGTACTAAACCCTCGTCAGTGATCCTCAGTCTAAAAAATGTAATATGGCCAAAAAGTATGAAAATTATTATGTCCAAAAATGTACCAAAAGATGTAGCAGAATGGGTGGGATATGATGCCACAGGACCCACGTTTTAGAAATTTCAAGAAATTTTGTAACAGAAAATTTCAAATGCGTATAATAGACAGACGATCAACCGAAGTTGATCGAACTTGGCTACATGTGCCCTCGGGGACTCTTGGTCCACCAGCAGTGACACTCACCAAGTAGTTCAAATGTTAAACGTCTATAATTCTATAGCATCATTTAAAACCTGATAAATTTACAGCATGGACCAGACATGCACGTTTCGGGT
Organism: Pinctada imbricata; assembly: GCA_033119305.1. Classification (NCBI taxonomy): domain Eukaryota; kingdom Metazoa; phylum Mollusca; class Bivalvia; order Pterioida; family Pteriidae; genus Pinctada; species Pinctada imbricata. Next base: position 46,755,343 of record VSWD01000013.1, on the reverse strand, counting down.
ACTAAACCCTCGTCAGTGATCCTCAGTCTAAACAATGTAATATGGCCAAAAAGTATGAAAATTATTATGTCCAAAAATGTACCAAAAGACGTAGCAGAATGGGTGGGATATGATGCTACAGGACCCACGTTTTAGAAATTTCAAGAAATTTTGTAACAGAAAATTTCAAATGCGTTGAAGAGACAGACGATCAACCGAAGTTGATCGAACTTGGCTACATGTGCCCTCGGGGACTCTTGGTCCACCAGCAGTGACACTCACCAAGTAGTTCAAATGTTAAACGTCTTAAATTCAATAGCATCATTTAAAACCTGATAAATTTACAGCATGGACCAGACATGCACGTTTCGGGTACTAAACCCTCGTCAGTGATCCTCAGTCTAAACAATGTAATATGGCCAAAAAGTATGAAAATTATTATGTCCAAAAATGTACCAAAAGACGTAGCAGAATGGGTGGGATATGATGCTACAGGACCCACGTTTTAGAAATTTCAAGAAATTTTGTAACAGAAAATTTCAAATGCGTTGAAGAGACAGACGATCAACCGAAGTTGATCGAACTTGGCTACATGTGCCCTCGGGGACTCTTGGTCCACCAGCAGTGACACTCACCAAGTAGTTCAAATGTTAAACGTCTTAAATTCAATAGCATCATTTAAAACCTGATAAATTTACAGCATGGACCAGACATGCACGTTTCGGGTACTAAACCCTCGTCAGTGATCCTCAGTCTAAACAATGTAATATGGCCAAAAAGTATGAAAATTATTATGTCCAAAAATGTACCAAAAGACGTAGCAGAATGGGTGGGATATGATGCTACAGGACCCACGTTTTAGAAATTTCAAGAAATTTTGTAACAGAAAATTTCAAATGCGTTGAAGAGACAGACGATCAACCGAAGTTGATCGAACTTGGCTACATGTGCCCTCGGGGACTCTTGGTCCACCAGCAGTGACACTCACCAAGTAGTTCAAATGTTAAACGTCTTAAATTCAATAGCATCATTTAAAACCTGATAAATTTACAGCATGGACCAGACATGCACGTTTCGGGTACTAAACCCTCGTCAGTGATCCTCAGTCTAAACAATGTAATATGGCCAAAAAGTATGAAAATTATTATGTCCAAAAATGTACCAAAAGACGTAGCAGAATGGGTGGGATATGATGCTACAGGACCCACGTTTTAGAAATTTCAAGAAATTTTGTAACAGAAAATTTCAAATGCGTTGAAGAGACAGACGATCAACCGAAGTTGATCGAACTTGGCTACATGTGCCCTCGGGGACTCTTGGTCCACCAGCAGTGACACTCACCAAGTAGTTCAAATGTTAAACGTCTTTAAATTCAATAGCATCATTTAAAACCTGATAAATTTACAGCATGGACCAGACATGCACGTTTCGGGTACTAAACCCTCGTCAGTGATCCTCAGTCTAAACAATGTAATATGGCCAAAAAGTATGAAAATTATTATGTCCAAAAATGTACCAAAAGACGTAGCAGAATGGGTGGGATATGATGCTACAGGACCCACGTTTTAGAAATTTCAAGAAATTTTGTAACAGAAAATTTCAAATGCGTTGAAGAGACAGACGATCAACCGAAGTTGATCGAACTTGGCTACATGTGCCCTCGGGGACTCTTGGTCCACCAGCAGTGACACTCACCAAGTAGTTCAAATGTTAAACGTCTTAAATTCAATAGCATCATTTAAAACCTGATAAATTTACAGCATGGACCAGACATGCACGTTTCGGGTACTAAACCCTCGTCAGTGATCCTCAGTCTAAACAATGTAATATGGCCAAAAAGTATGAAAATTATTATGTCCAAAAATGTACCAAAAGACGTAGCAGAATGGGTGGGATATGATGCTACAGGACCCACGTTTTAGAAATTTCAAGAAATTTTGTAACAGAAAATTTCAAATGCGTTGAAGAGACAGACGATCAACCGAAGTTGATCGAACTTGGCTACATGTGCCCTCGGGGACTCTTGGTCCACCAGCAGTGACACTCACCAAGTAGTTCAAATGTTAAACGTCTTTAAATTCAATAGCATCATTTAAAACCTGATAAATTTACAGCATGGACCAGACATGCACGTTTCGGGTACTAAACCCTCGTCAGTGATCCTCAGTCTAAACAATGTAATATGGCCAAAAAGTATGAAAATTATTATGTCCAAAAATGTACCAAAAGACGTAGCAGAATGGGTGGGATATGATGCTACAGGACCCACGTTTTAGAAATTTCAAGAAATTTTGTAACAGAAAATTTCAAATGCGTTGAAGAGACAGACGATCAACCGAAGTTGATCGAACTTGGCTACATGTGCCCTCGGGGACTCTTGGTCCACCAGCAGTGACACTCACCAAGTAGTTCAAATGTTAAACGTCTTTAAATTCAATAGCATCATTTAAAACCTGATAAATTTACAGCATGGACCAGACATGCACGTTTCGGGTACTAAACCCTCGTCAGTGATCCTCAGTCTAAACAATGTAATATGGCCAAAAAGTATGAAAATTATTATGTCCAAAAATGTACCAAAAGACGTAGCAGAATGGGTGGGATATGATGCTACAGGACCCACGTTTTAGAAATTTCAAGAAATTTTGTAACAGAAAATTTCAAATGCGTTGAAGAGACAGACGATCAACCGAAGTTGATCGAACTTGGCTACATGTGCCCTCGGGGACTCTTGGTCCACCAGCAGTGACACTCACCAAGTAGTTCAAATGTTAAACGTCTTTAAATTCAATAGCATCATTTAAAACCTGATAAATTTACAGCATGGACCAGACATGCACGTTTCGGGTACTAAACCCTCGTCAGTGATCCTCAGTCTAAACAATGTAATATGGCCAAAAAGTATGAAAATTATTATGTCCAAAAATGTACCAAAAGACGTAGCAGAATGGGTGGGATATGATGCTACAGGACCCACGTTTTAGAAATTTCAAGAAATTTTGTAACAGAAAATTTCAAATGCGTTGAAGAGACAGACGATCAACCGAAGTTGATCGAACTTGGCTACATGTGCCCTCGGGGACTCTTGGTCCACCAGCAGTGACACTCACCAAGTAGTTCAAATGTTAAACGTCTTTAAATTCAATAGCATCATTTAAAACCTGATAAATTTACAGCATGGACCAGACATGCACGTTTCGGGTACTAAACCCTCGTCAGTGATCCTCAGTCTAAACAATGTAATATGGCCAAAAAGTATGAAAATTATTATGTCCAAAAATGTACCAAAAGACGTAGCAGAATGGGTGGGATATGATGCTACAGGACCCACGTTTTAGAAATTTCAAGAAATTTTGTAACAGAAAATTTCAAATGCGTTGAAGAGACAGACGATCAACCGAAGTTGATCGAACTTGGCTACATGTGCCCTCGGGGACTCTTGGTCCACCAGCAGTGACACTCACCAAGTAGTTCAAATGTTAAACGTCTTTAAATTCAATAGCATCATTTAAAACCTGATAAATTTACAGCATGGACCAGACATGCACGTTTCGGGTACTAAACCCTCGTCAGTGATCCTCAGTCTAAACAATGTAATATGGCCAAAAAGTATGAAAATTATTATGTCCAAAAATGTACCAAAAGACGTAGCAGAATGGGTGGGATATGATGCTACAGGACCCACGTTTTAGAAATTTCAAGAAATTTTGTAACAGAAAATTTCAAATGCGTTGAAGAGACAGACGATCAACCGAAGTTGATCGAACTTGGCTACATGTGCCCTCGGGGACTCTTGGTCCACCAGCAGTGACACTCACCAAGTAGTTCAAATGTTAAACGTCTTTAAATTCAATAGCATCATTTAAAACCTGATAAATTTACAGCATGGACCAGACATGCACGTTTCGGGTACTAAACCCTCGTCAGTGATCCTCAGTCTAAACAATGTAATATGGCCAAAAAGTATGAAAATTATTATGTCCAAAAATGTACCAAAAGACGTAGCAGAATGGGTGGGATATGATGCTACAGGACCCACGTTTTAGAAATTTCAAGAAATTTTGTAACAGAAAATTTCAAATGCGTTGAAGAGACAGACGATCAACCGAAGTTGATCGAACTTGGCTACATGTGCCCTCGGGGACTCTTGGTCCACCAGCAGTGACACTCACCAAGTAGTTCAAATGTTAAACGTCTTTAAATTCAATAGCATCATTTAAAACCTGATAAATTTACAGCATGGACCAGACATGCACGTTTCGGGTACTAAACCCTCGTCAGTGATCCTCAGTCTAAACAATGTAATATGGCCAAAAAGTATGAAAATTATTATGTCCAAAAATGTACCAAAAGACGTAGCAGAATGGGTGGGATATGATGCTACAGGACCCACGTTTTAGAAATTTCAAGAAATTTTGTAACAGAAAATTTCAAATGCGTTGAAGAGACAGACGATCAACCGAAGTTGATCGAACTTGGCTACATGTGCCCTCGGGGACTCTTGGTCCACCAGCAGTGACACTCACCAAGTAGTTCAAATGTTAAACGTCTTTAAATTCAATAGCATCATTTAAAACCTGATAAATTTACAGCATGGACCAGACATGCACGTTTCGGGTACTAAACCCTCGTCAGTGATCCTCAGTCTAAACAATGTAATATGGCCAAAAAGTATGAAAATTATTATGTCCAAAAATGTACCAAAAGACGTAGCAGAATGGGTGGGATATGATGCTACAGGACCCACGTTTTAGAAATTTCAAGAAATTTTGTAACAGAAAATTTCAAATGCGTTGAAGAGACAGACGATCAACCGAAGTTGATCGAACTTGGCTACATGTGCCCTCGGGGACTCTTGGTCCACCAGCAGTGACACTCACCAAGTAGTTCAAATGTTAAACGTCTTTAAATTCAATAGCATCATTTAAAACCTGATAAATTTACAGCATGGACCAGACATGCACGTTTCGGGTACTAAACCCTCGTCAGTGATCCTCAGTCTAAACAATGTAATATGGCCAAAAAGTATGAAAATTATTATGTCCAAAAATGTACCAAAAGACGTAGCAGAATGGGTGGGATATGATGCTACAGGACCCACGTTTTAGAAATTTCAAGAAATTTTGTAACAGAAAATTTCAAATGCGTTGAAGAGACAGACGATCAACCGAAGTTGATCGAACTTGGCTACATGTGCCCTCGGGGACTCTTGGTCCACCAGCAGTGACACTCACCAAGTAGTTCAAATGTTAAACGTCTTTAAATTCAATAGCATCATTTAAAACCTGATAAATTTACAGCATGGACCAGACATGCACGTTTCGGGTACTAAACCCTCGTCAGTGATCCTCAGTCTAAACAATGTAATATGGCCAAAAAGTATGAAAATTATTATGTCCAAAAATGTACCAAAAGACGTAGCAGAATGGGTGGGATATGATGCTACAGGACCCACGTTTTAGAAATTTCAAGAAATTTTGTAACAGAAAATTTCAAATGCGTTGAAGAGACAGACGATCAACCGAAGTTGATCGAACTTGGCTACATGTGCCCTCGGGGACTCTTGGTCCACCAGCAGTGACACTCACCAAGTAGTTCAAATGTTAAACGTCTTTAAATTCAATAGCATCATTTAAAACCTGATAAATTTACAGCATGGACCAGACATGCACGTTTCGGGTACTAAACCCTCGTCAGTGATCCTCAGTCTAAACAATGTAATATGGCCAAAAAGTATGAAAATTATTATGTCCAAAAATGTACCAAAAGACGTAGCAGAATGGGTGGGATATGATGCTACAGGACCCACGTTTTAGAAATTTCAAGAAATTTTGTAACAGAAAATTTCAAATGCGTTGAAGAGACAGACGATCAACCGAAGTTGATCGAACTTGGCTACATGTGCCCTCGGGGACTCTTGGTCCACCAGCAGTGACACTCACCAAGTAGTTCAAATGTTAAACGTCTTTAAATTCAATAGCATCATTTAAAACCTGATAAATTTACAGCATGGACCAGACATGCACGTTTCGGGTACTAAACCCTCGTCAGTGATCCTCAGTCTAAACAATGTAATATGGCCAAAAAGTATGAAAATTATTATGTCCAAAAATGTACCAAAAGACGTAGCAGAATGGGTGGGATATGATGCTACAGGACCCACGTTTTAGAAATTTCAAGAAATTTTGTAACAGAAAATTTCAAATGCGTTGAAGAGACAGACGATCAACCGAAGTTGATCGAACTTGGCTACATGTGCCCTCGGGGACTCTTGGTCCACCAGCAGTGACACTCACCAAGTAGTTCAAATGTTAAACGTCTTTAAATTCAATAGCATCATTTAAAACCTGATAAATTTACAGCATGGACCAGACATGCACGTTTCGGGTACTAAACCCTCGTCAGTGATCCTCAGTCTAAACAATGTAATATGGCCAAAAAGTATGAAAATTATTATGTCCAAAAATGTACCAAAAGACGTAGCAGAATGGGTGGGATATGATGCTACAGGACCCACGTTTTAGAAATTTCAAGAAATTTTGTAACAGAAAATTTCAAATGCGTTGAAGAGACAGACGATCAACCGAAGTTGATCGAACTTGGCTACATGTGCCCTCGGGGACTCTTGGTCCACCAGCAGTGACACTCACCAAGTAGTTCAAATGTTAAACGTCTTTAAATTCAATAGCATCATTTAAAACCTGATAAATTTACAGCATGGACCAGACATGCACGTTTCGGGTACTAAACCCTCGTCAGTGATCCTCAGTCTAAACAATGTAATATGGCCAAAAAGTATGAAAATTATTATGTCCAAAAATGTACCAAAAGACGTAGCAGAATGGGTGGGATATGATGCTACAGGACCCACGTTTTAGAAATTTCAAGAAATTTTGTAACAGAAAATTTCAAATGCGTTGAAGAGACAGACGATCAACCGAAGTTGATCGAACTTGGCTACATGTGCCCTCGGGGACTCTTGGTCCACCAGCAGTGACACTCACCAAGTAGTTCAAATGTTAAACGTCTTTAAATTCAATAGCATCATTTAAAACCTGATAAATTTACAGCATGGACCAGACATGCACGTTTCGGGTACTAAACCCTCGTCAGTGATCCTCAGTCTAAACAATGTAATATGGCCAAAAAGTATGAAAATTATTATGTCCAAAAATGTACCAAAAGACGTAGCAGAATGGGTGGGATATGATGCTACAGGACCCACGTTTTAGAAATTTCAAGAAATTTTGTAACAGAAAATTTCAAATGCGTTGAAGAGACAGACGATCAACCGAAGTTGATCGAACTTGGCTACATGTGCCCTCGGGGACTCTTGGTCCACCAGCAGTGACACTCACCAAGTAGTTCAAATGTTAAACGTCTTTAAATTCAATAGCATCATTTAAAACCTGATAAATTTACAGCATGGACCAGACATGCACGTTTCGGGTACTAAACCCTCGTCAGTGATCCTCAGTCTAAACAATGTAATATGGCCAAAAAGTATGAAAATTATTATGTCCAAAAATGTACCAAAAGACGTAGCAGAATGGGTGGGATATGATGCTACAGGACCCACGTTTTAGAAATTTCAAGAAATTTTGTAACAGAAAATTTCAAATGCGTTGAAGAGACAGACGATCAACCGAAGTTGATCGAACTTGGCTACATGTGCCCTCGGGGACTCTTGGTCCACCAGCAGTGACACTCACCAAGTAGTTCAAATGTTAAACGTCTTTAAATTCAATAGCATCATTTAAAACCTGATAAATTTACAGCATGGACCAGACATGCACGTTTCGGGTACTAAACCCTCGTCAGTGATCCTCAGTCTAAACAATGTAATATGGCCAAAAAGTATGAAAATTATTATGTCCAAAAATGTACCAAAAGACGTAGCAGAATGGGTGGGATATGATGCTACAGGACCCACGTTTTAGAAATTTCAAGAAATTTTGTAACAGAAAATTTCAAATGCGTTGAAGAGACAGACGATCAACCGAAGTTGATCGAACTTGGCTACATGTGCCCTCGGGGACTCTTGGTCCACCAGCAGTGACACTCACCAAGTAGTTCAAATGTTAAACGTCTTTAAATTCAATAGCATCATTTAAAACCTGATAAATTTACAGCATGGACCAGACATGCACGTTTCGGGTACTAAACCCTCGTCAGTGATCCTCAGTCTAAACAATGTAATATGGCCAAAAAGTATGAAAATTATTATGTCCAAAAATGTACCAAAAGACGTAGCAGAATGGGTGGGATATGATGCTACAGGACCCACGTTTTAGAAATTTCAAGAAATTTTGTAACAGAAAATTTCAAATGCGTTGAAGAGACAGACGATCAACCGAAGTTGATCGAACTTGGCTACATGTGCCCTCGGGGACTCTTGGTCCACCAGCAGTGACACTCACCAAGTAGTTCAAATGTTAAACGTCTTTAAATTCAATAGCATCATTTAAAACCTGATAAATTTACAGCATGGACCAGACATGCACGTTTCGGGTACTAAACCCTCGTCAGTGATCCTCAGTCTAAACAATGTAATATGGCCAAAAAGTATGAAAATTATTATGTCCAAAAATGTACCAAAAGACGTAGCAGAATGGGTGGGATATGATGCTACAGGACCCACGTTTTAGAAATTTCAAGAAATTTTGTAACAGAAAATTTCAAATGCGTTGAAGAGACAGACGATCAACCGAAGTTGATCGAACTTGGCTACATGTGCCCTCGGGGACTCTTGGTCCACCAGCAGTGACACTCACCAAGTAGTTCAAATGTTAAACGTCTTTAAATTCAATAGCATCATTTAAAACCTGATAAATTTACAGCATGGACCAGACATGCACGTTTCGGGTACTAAACCCTCGTCAGTGATCCTCAGTCTAAACAATGTAATATGGCCAAAAAGTATGAAAATTATTATGTCCAAAAATGTACCAAAAGACGTAGCAGAATGGGTGGGATATGATGCTACAGGACCCACGTTTTAGAAATTTCAAGAAATTTTGTAACAGAAAATTTCAAATGCGTTGAAGAGACAGACGATCAACCGAAGTTGATCGAACTTGGCTACATGTGCCCTCGGGGACTCTTGGTCCACCAGCAGTGACACTCACCAAGTAGTTCAAATGTTAAACGTCTTTAAATTCAATAGCATCATTTAAAACCTGATAAATTTACAGCATGGACCAGACATGCACGTTTCGGGTACTAAACCCTCGTCAGTGATCCTCAGTCTAAACAATGTAATATGGCCAAAAAGTATGAAAATTATTATGTCCAGAAATGTACCAAAAGACGTAGCAGAATGGATGGGATAATTGTAATGCTACAGGACCAAAGTTTAGAAATTTCAAGAAATTTTGTAACAGAAAATTTCACATGCCTTGAAGAGACAGACGATCAACCGAAGTTGATCGAACTTGGCTACATGTGCCCTCGGGGACTCTTGGTCCACCAGCAGTGACACTCACCAAGTAGTTCAAATGTTAAACGTCTTTAAATTCAATAGCATCATTTAAAACCTGATAAATTTACAGCATGGACCAGACATGCACGTTTCGGGTACTAAACCCTCGTCAGTGATCCTCAGTCTAAACAATGTAATATGGCCAAAAAGTATGAAAATTATTATGTCCAAAAATGTACCAAAAGACGTAGCAGAATGGGTGGGATATGATGCTACAATAACCCACGTTTTAGAAATTTCAAGAAATTTTGTAACAGTTAATTTCACATGCGTTGAAGAGACAGACGATCAACCGAAGTTGATCGAACTTGGCTACATGTGCCCTCGGGGACTCTTGGTCCACCAGCAGTGACACTCACCAAGTAGTTCAAATGTTAAACGTCTTTAAATTCAATAGCATCATTTAAAACCTGATAAATTTACAGCATGGACCAGACATGCACGTTTCGGGTACTAAACCCTCGTCAGTGATCCTCAGTCTAAACAATGTAATATGGCCAAAAAGTATGAAAATTATTATGTCCAAAAATGTACCAAAAGACGTAGCAGAATGGGTGGGATATGATGCTACAGGACCCACGTTTTAGAAATTTCAAGAAATTTTGTAACAGAAAATTTCAAATGCGTTGAAGAGACAGACGATCAACCGAAGTTGATCGAACTTGGCTACATGTGCCCTCGGGGACTCTTGGTCCACCAGCAGTGACACTCACCAAGTAGTTCAAATGTTAAACGTCTTTAAATTCAATAGCATCATTTAAAACCTGATAAATTTACAGCATGGACCAGACATGCACGTTTCGGGTACTAAACCCTCGTCAGTGATCCTCAGTCTAAACAATGTAATATGGCCAAAAAGTATGAAAATTATTATGTCCAAAAATGTACCAAAAGACGTAGCAGAATGGGTGGGATATGATGCTACAGGACCCACGTTTTAGAAATTTCAAGAAATTTTGTAACAGAAAATTTCAAATGCGTTGAAGAGACAGACGATCAACCGAAGTTGATCGAACTTGGCTACATGTGCCCTCGGGGACTCTTGGTCCACCAGCAGTGACACTCACCAAGTAGTTCAAATGTTAAACGTCTTTAAATTCAATAGCATCATTTAAAACCTGATAAATTTACAGCATGGACCAGACATGCACGTTTCGGGTACTAAACCCTCGTCAGTGATCCTCAGTCTAAACAATGTAATATGGCCAAAAAGTATGAAAATTATTATGTCCAAAAATGTACCAAAAGACGTAGCAGAATGGGTGGGATATGATGCTACAGGACCCACGTTTTAGAAATTTCAAGAAATTTTGTAACAGAAAATTTCAAATGCGTTGAAGAGACAGACGATCAACCGAAGTTGATCGAACTTGGCTACATGTGCCCTCGGGGACTCTTGGTCCACCAGCAGTGACACTCACCAAGTAGTTCAAATGTTAAACGTCTTTAAATTCAATAGCATCATTTAAAACCTGATAAATTTACAGCATGGACCAGACATGCACGTTTCGGGTACTAAACCCTCGTCAGTGATCCTCAGTCTAAACAATGTAATATGGCCAAAAAGTATGAAAATTATTATGTCCAAAAATGTACCAAAAGACGTAGCAGAATGGGTGGGATATGATGCTACAGGACCCACGTTTTAGAAATTTCAAGAAATTTTGTAACAGAAAATTTCAAATGCGTTGAAGAGACAGACGATCAACCGAAGTTGATCGAACTTGGCTACATGTGCCCTCGGGGACTCTTGGTCCACCAGCAGTGACACTCACCAAGTAGTTCAAATGTTAAACGTCTTTAAATTCAATAGCATCATTTAAAACCTGATAAATTTACAGCATGGACCAGACATGCACGTTTCGGGTACTAAACCCTCGTCAGTGATCCTCAGTCTAAACAATGTAATATGGCCAAAAAGTATGAAAATTATTATGTCCAAAAATGTACCAAAAGACGTAGCAGAATGGGTGGGATATGATGCTACAGGACCCACGTTTTAGAAATTTCAAGAAATTTTGTAACAGAAAATTTCAAATGCGTTGAAGAGACAGACGATCAACCGAAGTTGATCGAACTTGGCTACATGTGCCCTCGGGGACTCTTGGTCCACCAGCAGTGACACTCACCAAGTAGTTCAAATGTTAAACGTCTTTAAATTCAATAGCATCATTTAAAACCTGATAAATTTACAGCATGGACCAGACATGCACGTTTCGGGTACTAAACCCTCGTCAGTGATCCTCAGTCTAAACAATGTAATATGGCCAAAAAGTATGAAAATTATTATGTCCAAAAATGTACCAAAAGACGTAGCAGAATGGGTGGGATATGATGCTACAGGACCCACGTTTTAGAAATTTCAAGAAATTTTGTAACAGAAAATTTCAAATGCGTTGAAGAGACAGACGATCAACCGAAGTTGATCGAACTTGGCTACATGTGCCCTCGGGGACTCTTGGTCCACCAGCAGTGACACTCACCAAGTAGTTCAAATGTTAAACGTCTTTAAATTCAATAGCATCATTTAAAACCTGATAAATTTACAGCATGGACCAGACATGCACGTTTCGGGTACTAAACCCTCGTCAGTGATCCTCAGTCTAAACAATGTAATATGGCCAAAAAGTATGAAAATTATTATGTCCAAAAATGTACCAAAAGACGTAGCAGAATGGGTGGGATATGATGCTACAGGACCCACGTTTTAGAAATTTCAAGAAATTTTGTAACAGAAAATTTCAAATGCGTTGAAGAGACAGACGATCAACCGAAGTTGATCGAACTTGGCTACATGTGCCCTCGGGGACTCTTGGTCCACCAGCAGTGACACTCACCAAGTAGTTCAAATGTTAAACGTCTTTAAATTCAATAGCATCATTTAAAACCTGATAAATTTACAGCATGGACCAGACATGCACGTTTCGGGTACTAAACCCTCGTCAGTGATCCTCAGTCTAAACAATGTAATATGGCCAAAAAGTATGAAAATTATTATGTCCAAAAATGTACCAAAAGACGTAGCAGAATGGGTGGGATATGATGCTACAGGACCCACGTTTTAGAAATTTCAAGAAATTTTGTAACAGAAAATTTCAAATGCGTAGAAGAGACAGACGATCAACCGAAGTTGATCGAACTTGGCTACATGTGCCCTCGGGGACTCTTGGTCCACCAGCAGTGACACTCACCAAGTAGTTCAAATGTTAAACGTCTATAATTCTATAGCATCATTTAAAACCTGATAAATTTACAGCATGGACCAGACATGCACGTTTCGGGTACTAAACCCTCGTCAGTGATCCTCAGTCTAAAAAATGTAATATGGCCAAAAAGTATGAAAATTATTATGTCCAAAAATGTACCAAAAGATGTAGCAGAATGGGTGGGATATGATGCCACAGGACCCACGTTTTAGAAATTTCAAGAAATTTTGTAACAGAAAATTTCAAATGCGTATAATAGACAGACGATCAACCGAAGTTGATCGAACTTGGCTACATGTGCCCTCGGGGACTCTTGGTCCACAAGCAGTGACACTCACAAAGTAGTTCAAATGTTAAACGTCTATAATTCTATAGCATCATTTAAAACCTGATAAATTTACAGCATGGACCAGACATGCACGTTTCGGGTACTAAACCCTCGTCAGTGATCCTCAGTCTAAAAAATGTAATATGGCCAAAAAGTATGAAAATTATTATGTCCAAAAATGTACCAAAAGACGAGCAGAATGGGTGGGATATGATGCCACAGGACCCACGTTTTAGAAATTTCAAGAAATTTTGTAACAGGAAATTTCAAATGCGTATAATAGACAGACGATCAACCGAAGTTGATCGAACTTGGCTACATGTGCCCTCGGGGACTCTTGGTCCACCAGCAGTGACACTCACTTATCCGTTAAGTAAGGAACGTAGATAAACCGTCTGAATAAGTATTTTTTATGATATCAAATCCCGCAAGTCGTTATATAATAATTTAATAATTGTCAAAAGTAGATATTTGCTCTCTATTATCTCTTCCGCCACTGGTACTTTTTCCTTCTATCTTAGACATGCATATTCAAGAGAGCATCACATAGATATGTGTTCTATAGGATCAAAATGCTGTTCAAATGTTGATAAAATATAGCTTTCAATATTCTGCAATGGAGCAAGTATATACATGTATCCATATGATTATATAATAAAATTATATCACCAGAATGTAACGCCGATTCTGATTGGCTGAGGCGCGTGTCATTATTTTGAAAAATTACATGACTTCATCGTTTTATTAATGGAATTGTCTTAAAAAGTAGCATTTTAGAAAGAAGTGGATAATATAAATAAAATGAATAATCCTTGGGAATAACCTAGTGAGATCGTTGTTATTAATTCAAGTACATATTCTGCTGCAGAAAGATATGAATAAAAAAATGAAAATGAAAAACAGCACCAAAATATGTTGATTCGAACATTAAGAGCATTCTATCAAGATCTTAAAACATCCTTTTTATCTCCGTGATTTCAAATCATAAATTGTCGATAAATTCGATGCATAATTCTGAATAATTTGAGTAATACATAGACTAAAATCAAAATGATTGAATGTGTGAATAAGAAATATACAAAATATAATCATATAATATGAATAAGAAAAAAACCATCGTCTTTCGGTACTTTTTGGGCATAATAACTTACACACTCTTTGGTCATATTACATTGTTTAGATTTAGATTCACTGACGAGGGTTAGGTATCCTTAATGTGCATTTCTGGTCCATGCTGCAAATTTATCTGATCTTAAATGATGCTATTTAATTTGAAGACGTTAAAAATATGACAAATTAATCTGTATTTGATAAAGTCGCATATATTCATATGAAAATATCTTTATCTCCACAGAACGGCTGGACGCCTTTGCATGTAGCAGCATTTCGTGGTCATGAAGATGTAGTAGAAAGTCTGATACGATCTGGAGCAGCTATAGACATGCAGGAGGAGGTGTGTATTATGTATTGTAAAGGATATCAATATTCAACCTTGTCATTCTTAATCAAAATAGGTTAGCAGTCGCAATGTGAAGAGATACACCTAAACCTAAGTAAAGAGTGATAATAGTATAAATCAGATGGCTCAGCTTAAGGGTATACAATACACTGTCACTTGCAAACATTGTCATTGAATGATTTTATTACGTTTTCTTTTTTCTTTTTTTTTTGACGAATAGTACAAATTTTCCTTTTCGAAAGGTATTGTACCTATGACCTGCATAAGATGTTGGATAACAAGATTCTTATTAATGAATATAAGCCATGAAACAAATAATGCTTTATGACAATTTATTATGATTCATTATTCTTTTTTCTACATTAGGAATTATCTTATCATTGAATTGCCATGCAACCGAAATATAGTAAATAAATTATACTTGATAAAGAAATAATCAAATTTAAATTTTCAAGGAAACTTAAGTGTTTTTGTCTATCAGTACATGTATTCCCTGTTCGGACCAAAAATTGTGATGAGGTCAAAGTGACGTTTAGGGAAAGAATGCTATATATATTCTATATGATGTGTACATCGTGTGTAGATATGTGTGCATATGAGTAGGCTTTTTTCCTAGATATTTTCACTGTATGCTTTATAAATTTACTAAGCTAAAAAATGTGACGTTTGGTTGGTATATGTAGGATGGTTGTATGATATCAAAACACATAGCAGAATATGTATTAATAATCTGTGCCTCTGACATCAATACCTATCATTACAGCCGTCATGACAAAAGGCTTATTATCTTCCATTTGGCTATAAAGTTAAACGTCTTCAAATTCAATAGCATCATTTAAGAACAGATGTTTTTTTATGATTTTTTAAACTGCAAAAAGGAAACTTTAAAGGGATTTTTAAAATTGTCAACTTCTCTCCTGTTCATATACTTTTTGATATTTACAGTAAGAAAGGCATGTGAATTACTAATCATTAAAATCCATCAATCAATACGCACAATTTAACTTTCAACCAATTTAAAATGGAGACTGATTTGCCCAGAATTGAATTCGCAGAATCATCCGTTTTGTTAAGATATCATTAACATTAAATTCTATTCGTCCCGTGTTAAATTCATCTTCTGGGCTATGGGTGAAAAGGGTAAAATATAAATTGAGGCGAAAATTTGAATGTATACAGTATCTTACTTTATAAGTGTATTATAAACCGGTGTAATGCAGTAGTTTTCTCATAGGAAAATTTGCTATATCAGAGGTCTCTTCCCCGTGGAGATATTCCGCTATATATATTAGACTTTCCTCATATTGGCATGGATTTTACCCATAGAGAAGAAATGTTATATAACCATTTTCCCCCTGTTAAGTCCGTATACCTTCCATTGGCTTCCAATATTGCAAAATACATGAAAAATGCTCCAATGGTCTTACATATATGTATATATATTGCACCCATGTCTCCTCTTTACCCACCAATAGTCGCTATCACTTTTGAAAAGTTGACTTTAAAATTTGATTTTCATCATGGGTTCTGCAGAAGGAACGCGACATTTTGAAAAGTTTACAGACTGGCGGAAGACAGATGGTGTGCTGTAATAAAAAAATCACAAAACTTCAACAGAGCAGGATATAATTACTCTTCCCGGACACTTGACTATATTCCTATTTTTTCTTTGTAAAATATGTAAGAGGTTTCTGGGAGGGGAGGGTTAGACACTCACACATATATGGGGTTTTAGACAAATTCATATATATTCAGACAAATGCATATATACAGACAAACACAATCACCAACAGACACACTCATACAGAAAGATATGCATAGGCAGACGGATAGACAAGTAGACAGACATACACAGATATACTCACCCTCACACACAAACAAAAACATGTATTGACTTTGATTTCAGTAAATCCACGGTTTATCACAGCATGCAAGACAGACGAAAAATCAGACTAGGCCAATATCTCTTTCTTGACAAAAACCTCTCATCAAGTCAAGCAGAAAGACACACATAGTCAAGCACTCATAGAAAAACACACAGGGAGAAACAAAAAGAGATTAACACAGACAGACTCAAAGACAGACACTGATCAAAACACAGACATGAACATGCTGAAAGGAACGTCTTGAAAGACATACACAGACATGCGCAAAACGACAGACTGACAGACACAGGGTATACACAGACATACGCAAAAACAGACGGACAGACAGGCATGTATATAGACACACACACACACACACACACCCTAGACACAGGCAGATGCACTCACTCGAATAAAGACACACATGCTAACAAACGCGGACAAATGAATTCACTCGCAGGCAGACGGAGACACGGATATCGACGCTGACATAAAAAAAAAACCTCACGAACTTACATACAGACGCACACAAATGTAAATAAAATATCAACTACAATTTTCATCATCACCTGAGATATACATGTAAGGTCTATATCATATCCCCATCGAAGATCTCTATTGAATGCAAAATTATAAATTTAATGTTTCAAAGAGAAAATCGAAACCATTAAAGGTAGGCGAGGGAAATCTGCTTCAGGGGACTTCAAAGACTACAATAAAGTTTTTTTTTTCGCCGGGGGGGGGGGGGGGGGGGGGGCTCCAGTAAGTGTATATCAGTTATAGGGATCTACTATGGGCAAAATTATAATGGCCATTTATTACAAGTATTTTATTACCTTGTACGTTTTTATTCATTTTTGTGCATTTGATATCATTATTTTTTGTCCCTTCGATTAAACGGTGCCTAATAACCCATATGTAGGTAAGAATCTTATTGTTTCTGGAAAAAAAGCATGCGAAAATTCTAGATCAAAGAGCGATTTCATGTTAAAAACGTTCGGAACAATTACGTGATAAAGGCTGAGTCTGACAAAATGTCCTCAATGACCGATGTTTGATGTCTTTGTTTTTAACGCTATATATGACTTCAAAATCACTTTAACAATTATTGTTTAATTGATCAATGTATAAATTCATAAACTCATCCTACACCTCTTCAAATTCATTAATCATATTTTCAATTTTAATCTATTCTATACGATCTATGTTCACGTAACCTGAAAATTATATGATATCCTCCTTTACAGCTTTACAAAAGAAATGAGAGCTGAATACTTTAAGAATTAACTAAGCTAATTTAATTGCTCAGCCTTAGATTCGAAATTAAGATTCAATTCCCCATTCATGCCCAAATACCATTAAGAGTCATGACAACGGACCATATCTTCTTGTCTTGTCATGACAACGGAATTCTTTATCAAATAATCAAAGTATACAATAAATATACAATTTGAAAGACGGTCATTCACATATATTGTTTGTATAATGTTGTCGATACTTTTCTACATAAAATTGGTTTATAAAATCAAATGATTAAGAGACAGGAGAGTTTTCCTGTTCTAATTTCCGTTTTCGTTGCTGACAGTAGGTCATCGCCAATTAGATCTCCTCATAACATAAAAGGAGTTTAATTCATTTCACGGTAATAATGTATTACTGAAGCGTGTGGCTACCCCCGTTGGCGTTTTAAAAGAAATCACAGGTTACCTAATGATTTATTTGTGATTTTACTGAAATTTTGTCGATAATTTTCATGACAACGGATGGTTTCCAACATATCCTCACCTGTTGCATAATGTCAACGGACGGTTTTAAGTGCAGAACTTTAAATACTTCTGACAACGGTACTGTAAGGCGACGTAACGTGTTCCTGCCCGTGTCCCCGATTAGCCCCAACTTAAAATTTTGATGAAGTACGACTTAGTACGACCTAGCTACGACTTCACGCAGACTTAGCCCCGACTTTTCCGATTTAGCCTCGACCTTTGATTAATCACCTTGACTTGAGCAGAATGAGCCCCGACTAAAATACGACCTACCATTGAATTCTGTCGACATACCTTGTGCTGCAATTTTTTATATGTAGATATGCAATTCTTTTCCAGTATAAGTCTTTTTAAACCTTTTTGGAGCTCACTCTTCTTTTTGACGGCATAATGAAACAAAACTGAAATCAACAACTAGACATAATGTACTATTTACTTACGTGGGGGCTGAATCGGGCAGATCATAGCTCTGTCACAATCATTCATTGTTAGGTCGGCGATAATCGGGAAGGTCGGGGCTACTCGTATGCTTACTCCTCCCGGGCACCTGGTCCCATCTCTGGCTTGCTAGGGTCCGTTGATGCTTAATTTTTATTCTATTGTGAGTGCTGTTGAGATTATCGTCAGGATCTTCTTTAACTAATTTGTGTCACACTTATGCCCTTTACCGTGTTGAGCTCATAAAAAAATTCCCCGCGAGGGGTTTGACAGTAAGTGTTTTGAATATATTTCCCTGACATTGTCGCCATGGCACTTTCTATATAGACATAACGTCAGACAGTGCATGAAGTTTATATATTGTTTTCATTTTCGTGCTTAAACATCGACGGCGGGTGCGGCTAGCAAACAGGAGATGCTTACTCCTCCCGGGCACCTGGTCCCACCTTTGGCTTAATAGGGGTCCGTCGATGCTTAATTTTGCATTCTATTGTGAGTGCTGTTGAGATTATCGTCAGGATCTTCTTTAACTCGTAGTAAAGTCAGGGCTTAGTTTTGGTGAGTTGGGTCTAATTTGGGGTGAATCGTAGCTAAGTCAGGAAGATGGTCAGTTCCCGATTAACCTCGACAACGATTTTCTCCAGCTTAACCACGCCCTTTCTACGTCCTTTGACCAGACCTAAATAGGTCGGGACTGAGCCCTTGAAAGTATTAAGCCCCAGCCATAATGTGCCGACAATGCTTTCCGACTTGTCAAGTTGCCCTGAATCCGGACTCTGTCAGGCGAGTCGCAGCCTGGTTATGGCGAGTCGGAATGGGTCTTACCTAAGTCGAGACGGTCAAAGAGACATCTCGAAAATGTTTATATGCAATGCTTTGTCCGAGGTCAACCCCAACTTATTTAGGTCGGGGCTAGGTCTTAGCAAGGTGGAGGAAAATGGTAGCTCACTCGGGGATACTCGGGAACATACCTTTTTCCCAACTGAGTCACGATTCACCCCAACTTAGCCCTGATTCTTCAAGACTGAGCTCCAACTTTACCACGAGTAGCCCGACCTTCTCTATTGACGCCGATCTAACCACGACTGATGAAGACAGAGAAACAATCTGTCCGACTTAACCTCGACTTTATTCCGACTTAGACCCGACTTGAGCAAATATTTCATTATTTGAAGTGGCTGATTTCGATCAACACCAAACTAAGATCCGAAAAGACTGGAACTATAAAAGATTAGTATATCTACAAATGTACATACTTTAATTTTAATCGTATCAAGAATTTTGATTGGTCATTGAAAGCATATTATACCTCCATAAATTGGTTTGCTTAATTTGACAAGTCCAATTCTGGAAATGCTTGCCTGAACTTCTTTCGAAACTAAATATACCGCCATGTGGTAGGTTTCCCGTAGAGACTGACGTTTACGTGACGTAAAACCCATTATGACGTCAATATCTTCGCGCGAAATTACGGTCAAATTCCAAACAAAATAGTTACAATGTACCTGTTTCCGTTGAGTTACTATAAACAACCCATATATACTATATGAAGACCTTCCCTCTTCTCGGAGGGTCTGCGACACAAGACAGTTGGATATAGAAATGGGACTAAGATTAGAATATTTTCTTTTTTAAAATCGTCATTTTTTCTGACCAGGACACTGCCGTAGGCGATTTCTAATTGCAACCATTTGAATGAATACTTTCCTCCTCTCTTGTTATGATAATTTTGTTTACATGTAGTTTATCCCAGACAAGACATTTCATTAAACCACAGAAGACTGACAGGTCAAGATTCATTTCGGTGTTCTACTGATAACGAAAACACAAAGCAGATATTTTATATTAAGGAAAATTAAATAAAATAACAGATATATTTTTATGATTTATTGTGTATTATTTCCTTTAGAACATGATTCGTTACTGTTTTTGGTTATTAATGGCCGCGGCTGCATTAACAGGAGCTATGACTCAAATTGAGTCATAAATGGCATCCTAGTTCAATAATTATTATAAAATGCATAACCATGATAACTTTGTCCGAACTCTGAGATCAGCCGTTCTGGATAAGCTTAGCGAAAGGAAAATGATATGTAAATATAATGTTATCTGTTAGAAAAAGTCAAATGTCTGAACTTGTGAGGCGAAAAAATGCCATAATATCACTGTTACACAACACACATCTGAAATCAGTACATGTCTTCCCATCTAGACTGTTGACCTGTTGTTCAGCCGCGACAAGGTCGGTCTGACTCTGACCAATCCGCAAATAGAAAAGACGATGAGTTTGACATCAAGAATCTTCTCATCCAATTGAGCCATTCTGTGCACTTTCACGTTGGTCTCGAAGTATTCCGAAGTCAGAGTCAAAGATAGTTCCTGAAAATACATAAACTAAGAGCAGAATCAAATCCTAAATAATACAAAAAGGGTGGCAGGGAGGGTGAATTTTTAAACAAAAGTGACACCTGAGTGGTGAAAGCATGCGTATAAATAACCCGTGAGCGAAATTCACATTATTTCACAGGTGAAAAAATAGTCCGATCTAGTCAAGGTTCATTGATCAGATATAAATAGATACATAAATCTGTATCGTTAGTACATATGGTTCACTGAAGAAAATAAGCTATACTTGTCTTGCTTTGATAAATGGATTTAATGATTAGCATTAAATCTTGTTAAAGCTGTAAATAAAGTATGGAAAGAAATTAATCTGTTTAATTAAAGTTTTTCTAGCATTTGATTAAGTAATAAGGATTAACTTTCAGAATTTATTGAGATATGATATGGTTTGAGGCGATGCACACTTTTTATATATAGCGTGCACTGCCTCAAAGCATATTATGTCTCAATTAATTGCAAAATTGTTAAAGTTTCCTTAAATAAATTTGCTATGCACATCGTAGTAATGACGGTAGAAGTCGCAGTTCAATCGACGTGGGTCGGATATCAGTTGGGGCTGTTTGTTTGACGGTTTAAGATTTTTAATGGACATTTTTTTATGTTTGCGGACTTCGCACTTCGGACTTCGCACTTTGAAGAGACTGTGTCACTCAAGCAAAATGTTGATTTTATTCCAATGCACTTAGAGTACTTACTGCCAAAAAATTTATTTGTTTTAATGTTTGAAAATACTTATCTTTACCTCTCAAGTATCATTTCGTCCATTGAGTGGTCAGATTTTACTATTCAAAATACACCTTCCGAAATGGAAGTAACCGGACGTGACATTTCTACCGAATTGCAGCGGCGGGTGTTGCATGCAAGCAGGAGAGGGCACCTGGTCTCACTCCCATATCGGGAATCCGCTTCTTTTCATGTTTGTTTGCTTTGGTTCCTGTTTTATCCTGATTTTGTATGCCTTCGGTTTCTGATTTTCTGAATTATCGATTTTGTGCTGTATAAAGGGATGTGGTCATTATCCATATTTTTCATTCTTTTATGTGATCCCTTAGGTACGAAGTCCGGAGTGCGAAGTACGTCAACTTGGATAATGTCTAGTATGAAATATTTAAAAAGTAAATCATCAAATTTATAGCATCATCGTTGTACATTTTCCCCACTTTTGTGCGTAACCGGTAGGTACAGTTTCTTTATACCTCCGCCAACAGTATTAACCCGGCCCGTTACAAAACCCATTACAGGTATTTCAAATTACCGAGTAGATAATACGAAAACCTTATCAGTATAGCATGCGCCTTATAAGCTTTGAAGCATAAAACAATAGATAGCACGTTTTGAAAAGGGGGTTGAAACAAGAACAAGTTTTCTCCTATATATAGATCGTTAATTTCTTCTCTTAATGAAGACTGATTCCTACTATTCTATTTTCAAACTTGGATTTAATACACGTTATCTATATAACCACACATCTTATTATTATGTAGACCACTTATCACTTTTTAATGCTCTTGAGGCTGCATATCTGAATATGTTTTACTGTTTAAATGCATAGGGACTTATCAGATGAACTGTCTCTCCAATGAGATCTCCGTCAGATTAATTATATTTCGCATGTAGAGAAAATGTCTAATTACCCTAAAACATAATTGCAGTTCAATTCCTTCACCTTAGTAAACAGTCGCTATACCCAGAAAAAATGTCGCCGTTGCCGTAAGAAATGTCGCCTGTATTGGTGTCAAAGAAGTAACCGAACAATTTTAAAGGTTTATTCACGATAACTTCGTTGTTTTGTTAAATTGAGACATGGAACTTGGAACAAATAATGGCTGGCATATGTCTTAAATATTTATCGAATACTTATCCAAAATTTTTGGATTGTAATAATCTTTTATGTCGATCTTTTTAACCACAAGATTTCATCAATCTCACAACTTTTCTAAAGCAGTAACCGAACGATCGAGCATTGGGATAAGTTTTATTGAACGATTTTCACATCTATGTCTTATTTGAAGTAACATATTTTCCAAAGACCAATTTGTAGAAAATTAAGGAAAATTCCCTCAAATATAGTTCCTATTGACAGTTTTAGGAGGGTACCCTTTCCCAACCGTAATAGCTCATCTGAAGCTATCATTGCTTAATAAATGACCAAAAACTATTCATTAAGTCACCCATTTATAAATATGTTGATGCTAATGTTGATTTCTAGTGAAACTTTATCAGTTTTCTTTAATTCTATCAAATTGCGTTAATTCAAATATTCCCTACACCGTAATCGTTCGGTTACTTCTTCCGTTCGGTTACTTCTTTGACACAAGCATATTATTTGTATTTTTCTGACAGAAAGCATAACCATACGAAATTCAAACGATTCTGTTTCTTTTACCCTATGAAATCATAAATACACATGTCTGAAGCATCGACAATTTTCAATTGAGAATGTCATAAAGGCATAAAGAAGAAAATCTTGCAAAAAAATGACGGCTTACTTCTCTTTTATGCTTTTGAGCTTATATGCAGATAGTATAATCGCATATCGGTTCTTAGTTTTATTAAGGAACAAAAACGGATATAGTTTTTGGGAGAACACTGTAGAAACACAGTAAATTACCCCTAATGCAACAAAAACCAGACGAAAATAGTCGCGATTACTGTAAAAAAAAAGATATCGCAGTCGCACGTGACATACAGTATGGACCCGCCAGCCACGGAGGCCACGTTCCAAGACGTCGTACAGTATCGACAACGTTATCTTACATGCGTTAATCGTTTACGTTCGTTTTTTCTTAATCGTTTTGCGTTCGTTAGCTCTGAATCGTTAATCGTTTCCGTTCGTTTGGGGGAGCTCTGAATCGTTAATCGTTATCCGTTATTCGTTATCCGTTTTTCGTTATGCGTTATGCTTTATCCGTTTTTTCGTTATTCGTTAATCGTAATCCGTTTTAAGTTATCCGTTAATTGTTAGGACCGTTTCCATACATAACGTATACTTATGATAGCTTAGAGAGATGACAAATCGCTGTTCAAGAATTTCATTTTATAAATAATCATCAATAGAGGGGAATTTATACGTTACTTAAACATGGCAATGTCTGTAGGAAACAAACACGACATAGAAAGCTGGGAAATTCAATTATATCCCTGTAAAATATGTGAAAAAAAAAACAAGACTGAAAATGCGTGACAGATGCTTTAATACATGAATGAATATATTTTTCGTTCCTCGGATATATGAAATAAGAAGTTGATAAATAATAACAGGACGCGAGACTGCAATAAATATTGAAAAATGACATGTTCGACATGACTTCAAACCTTAGAATAAATGTGTGTGGTCACCTAACAGTGAGGAGGTTGTTTTACACCATAATTGTGCGTTCTTCGAGACCTCTGGGAAATCGGAATAGTGGGAGGGTTGTGCGCACGTAATCCAGGATAACCACACCGTCTGCTATTTACGTGGCAGATTGCCGTCCTAAGTCGGCACCGGTTGCCCATTGGTCTCGTTGGTTTATGTGTAGTCTTTTATGTTTCATGTTTCTATGTTGTGAGTTGGTGTTCCTTTTCCCTTTTGCGTCTCTTTCTGTGGGTATCTGTTCTGTGTTTTTTGCATGGGTGTTTGGGGATTTTGCTGTGGGTGCTGCAACCTAGTGTTGTTGGAGATCCCCTCCTTTCTTTTGGAATCAGATAAGACCATATTAAACTTAAAATATATATATATATATAATAAACCCTGGCCGCGTGTCCGTCGTCTAACCACTTCTTGCTTCTTTATTTACCACCTGTCACGTTCTGCGCAATATACATGGATTGCCAATATACATAGCACAACCTCTTAAACAACCCTCGATTTCTCGATATCTAGACAAAGTCTATTTAGTCAATATCGATAAAAATAAATATACATTTTGTACATATAATGCCCCGCCCTTTTTTGCTCTATAAATTGATGAAAAAAAAAATTAGTGTATGGTGTGACAAAAATGTGTGCATTTCGTTTTTTATTTAAAGAAATTCCATAGCGTACACAACCCGGCTAATATGCATCTTAGCTACATATAGGTAAAGTACAGAAAACAATGCCAGTATCTTAACATTGCTGAAATAATAAGATCAAGATGATAAATCAGCGATTACACGTAAATATAACACCATTCTTAATAAGTTTAAATATCAAGTTTCGCTAATTAGCCTCAGTTAACAATTACATGTAGCTGTTCAATGCTCGTGCGCTTCAAAAATTATATCGCCTCTTTGTTTTCACCGATCAAAGTACCGCTTCAGTTCACTTCAAAACTGCAATATTTTGACTTAAATTGTTACACATGTTTATTGCAAAATAGTGTGCATGCACGTTTAAGAATTTTGAACATACCTTCTAATATATCTATATATACTATTTAGTACATGTATATTCTTGGAACAACCCCCCCCCCCTGGAAGAGTTTCTAGAGCCACCCAAGCATATATCTGCATACGAAATATATACATGTAAATCTTTTGCACACTCAAATTCGTTCTTAGTATATCATTAAAGGTGTATATTGATTTCAAGCGTTTGTAAAATATCATGAATTCATGCAATCTTGTTCAATGGGATTATGGCCCCTTCCACTTGGACTTCAATGGGCCATTCTCAAAAACAATGGGCCATCTTTCCTCACGAAAGGGCCATTCCAAAAAAAAAAAATATATTTTTCGAAAAGCTTTAATACATCAGACAAATCTGTTTAACAGTGAATAGAGAATTCATTTTTACTTCAGCACGTTTTATTTCAATTTATTATGATTATTATTTATCTATTTTTCTGGGTTTTTTTTTTTTGGTAGTGAAATTACAAATTGTACTATTTCCGATGCAAAATTTACAGTACAATTTTTGCATATATCACCGAACAGCCAAGTCCAAAATAATATCTGTGCGTTGAGGGATCGAGGGGGACTCAACTGTGATGGACATTTCTGTACAGCTTTATTACTTTAATTTGTACCCTTTGAATTACCACTTCAAAATGACATGATACTTTTACAGACGAATTTATACACAAGTACCTTTATATAGATAAGGTAGGTAAGTGGACATTTGAGATTTATATCTCAGGCGCAGAACAAGGATAAAAAAGAATGTCGGAGAAAAATCAATTAGATCTACGTCAAGACGTACCTTAAAAAACCAAAATGGATACCGCAGAACAAAGCGCACAAGGGCGAAGAGATTTGCCGATGTAATGGGCATTTTTTTTATAGGAATGAGACTATGTCGCAAGGCGCATGGTTTTCCCAATCCATGCCGACGACCAAACAATTTGAATCATGTACCAAAAAAAAGAAAGAAAGAAAAATAATACCCACCAGGCAGTGGCGGATCCAGCGTCCCCGTTGCAGGTGATAGGAGACGATATTTGACGATTTACATGATCTCTACATCATTGACAAGTGATGACCAAAAAAAGAAAATTGCCAAAAGGTTTGAGGGGGAGAGGGTCATTCATTGCCGTGATGGGATCGAATTTCGGCACTAACTTATCCCGCCACCGTTTGAAAACAAAAGTATTCTCCCTTTAGTGCGTGCGAAAAAAAAAATCATTTTCCAAACTTATCGTTGATCTATATAATAATGTATATATCTAGAAAAAAAACTTATTTTTCTTTTTTTTAAAATCAAAATTCGAAAATAAATGTATGTGAATCTAGAAAAATATGCGGTACATTACATGCGTCGTCTCGATATAGAAATTTTTCTATACTGGACACACAAGATAAAATTATCGCTTTATTTACAATGTACTTTTGGGAAATAAGTGCCCCATAGAAGGCCCCATTTAATCGTACCCGTGACCATAGTTACAAGGTTCGGGGTGTTTTGTATTGCGTATATTACCAGGAAAAGTGACACGTTCGGGTTGTTTATTCGACAAGATTGTACAGGACAAGGATACATGTCATAGAATATACACATAAAAGAGTCACAGTGATTTTTTGTACATTGTCTAATTTATGAATTATATTGTACATGTAAATAAGACAAGAAAAGAAGTAAAAATATTGTTAGAAATCCAAGAAGAAAAACAAAACAAAACAAAAAGAAAGAGAACCTATCAATAAAAAAATCCTAAACATTGCTAATAGATTTCACATTTAACGATAAATGTACAGACTAAAAAAAGTAAATCAAAACTTTCCTAGACAAAAGCAGTGTTTTGTTCAGTACTGTATGGATAACTAAGCCGTTTTGACATGGGTTTATAACAGCACGTGAAAGACTCGGAGCAAATGAATCATTATATTAATTTCATAGTTTTAGTTTTTCTAACAAAACTACCAAAACATTTTCTAAGAGCCGGAAAATTATTTTTCGCCGGACCTTCGGGCAGGATTATTTATCTATTTTTTTCAATTTTCCAATGTTGAAAATTACTCTTACAGCGAGATTTTTGGGCCATATTAAATAATTCAAACATGGAGAGAGATCATGTGCAAACGAAGAGTATATTAAGGCATATTTTCCTAGAAGATCGCTAATTATTTCTTTTTTTTCTATTTATGGAAGGTATTAGTAGCATTTGAAACCTAACTTAAAATGGTACTCAATGCAGACTGGCTAATTTCATTCCTTTGAATAAAGTTTGTTTCATTTTTATTTGTACTTACTTTATGAAACACAAAAAAGTGTTTACATGTACCAAGTACCAAATTCACAAAGAAGAATATGATGACAATATGCACAATCTTCAAACCAATTCGATTGTAGAATATGATATCAATATACTGTAGTACACAATGTCCAATCAATGATTCCTTTTAAATGCATGGCTTCAATATACTAAGCCAATGGGTGATTTTCAGACAGCAAGATTTCTTCTTACAAGTTTGACCTGAAAAAGTAATACATTTTCAATTAGTTTTAAGTCATTCATTTATTGTTTATTCATTTATTTATTTGTTTATTTTAATACAATTTCACTAATGCATGACATAAACTAAAAAAATCAAAATGATTCATAAATTGTACTTAAATTGTATAAATCCTTTATAACTATTTGTTTGTATGTTATTCATTAAAAAGAAAACTATCACTGGACAGAATAGTATTGATAAATTCAACACTCAACCAATGGAATTCATGGAAAATTATTTTTAATGACTTGAACTACAAGATAATCAAATTATATTATAATATATTATCGATCTAGAAATTCATAGTTTAAATTACCCATGTTGCATTTTGCATTTTATATGTATTATATGTAAATGTAAATGTGAGTAACCCCCCCCCCCCCCCAATCAATTTCTTTACTCTTTTCACTTTATATTCTGAATAAAAAAGACATTTATAATATCATGTATACTTGTGAATGACAAAGTGTAATTTTTTTTTAATTTAGAAAATATGGCTTAAGGCCCAATGAGTTGGGGGGGGGGGGGGGGGGGGTAGGCTGGGTTGGTCAAAATAAAGGCACATAAATGAACTTAATAAACTGATCAGTTCAGTGATTGAAAATTATTATAAATCTTGGTAGTATTAGTAAAGTGTGTGCATGTATGTGTGTGAGAGAGAACGGGAAAGACAAAAAAGATATTTGTTTACAAATTTGTATATTTTATTTACCTTGAGCTTGAGGAAAAAGTCAATGTTTTCAATGGTTCCTAGATTAATCCTTCATCGAGGCATCGGCCTAGTATCCATTTCACTATATAAACAAACAGCTAAACTGAAGAAAGTACATGTGTGTGATGTACACAAGTCGTACCGTGTTTTTGCGTCATCAAGTTTACATCACACCGACACTGGCACTGCACTGACATCGGCCTTCGTGAAGTCGGGTTGGACAAAAACAGCTTGAAACCTTCATTTATCTATTCTTAATTGCAAATCCAATGTTAGAAATGAGTTCACGAGATAAAAATCATCCAACAGTTATACTTTTTCATACACAAAATACTTTAAACTCCGAATAAAGTAGATTCATTCATGTTTACAATGTGAGACACGTTCAAAGTGTATTGGGTGCAAAATCGTGATTCTGCGCATGCCGAAACGAAGCTAACACCAGCTGATTTCAAACGGAAATCATTTCAATATATGAAAAAGTGGTTCTGTATTTTTTTGATATTTGAAAGATGCCGATGCGAATGTCATTTTTTGAAAATATTATAAAAATCTGTGAGGGACCATTTTTTTTTGTACCTCATTTTTATTTTCCATTTTTTTGGGCATTTTGTCCCGGGAAAATTTAGCCAACTTCAATCATCGATTTAGTAATTAAAATGTCAGGTTTGTCTAAAATAAACTAATTGAGGGTAAAATATAAAGCTAAAAGCAAAAGTTCGACGATATTTTATTTGCTGAAATAAAAAATTGTGCTGTCTAGAGCTTTCGGAAAAGGACCAAAATTCGGAGGCGTCCATATTTTCTCCGACGAGAAAGAGTGCGTCATGCATTCGCGGACTCACATTTTCCTTTTTACGCCGCACGTGCAAATCCGGCTTGGCCGCCCTACTGTGACAACAATGGATGCTTTCAAGCTGATCGTTGTATTTCAGGATCATACAATAAAACAATTAATTACCTTGTGTTCAGTAGATATAGCAGTATAGCAACCCTCAGCATATGTTATTCACCTCGGCCTGCAGCCTCGGTGAATAACATATCATTCGGGTTGCTATACTGCTATATCTACCTCACACAAGGTAATTAATTGTATATAGTCAACTTTTGTTATTCGTCTTCCTCGCTTTCGCGGGAAAATAAATAAAATATATTTTCGATAAAGGCCGGTTTGTTATTTCTGTGAAAATGCGTAATAAATGCTAATTATCTATTATGAGAACATTTCTTATCTTGTTAAAAATGAATTATTTTAACAATAATTTTTTCTAAAAAAAATATAAACATATATATGCAATATCTTTTGAAATTTAGCGATAATACTCATCAAATTCGAATAGCAATGAAATATATATTGATTGATGTATAAGTACCAAAGCCATGTGACATCTGAAGAACCGAGCGTACACTTCTCTACGCTTGGTTGATCACACAGTAGTCCGTGAGATAGATAATGATTGACAGCTGGCCCGAATCGGTCAAAGGCGGGGCTTAGAATAGACGTTGTACAACTGTACCTGTACTGAGTGACCATACGTGCATTATTTTTAAAGTTGGAAGTTGAAGCCGTTACGTCGTTTATTTCATCAACTCTGATTACATAGATCATCTGACGGATATTTAAAGTCTAGGATTTAAATAAAAAGAATCGATTCTGAAAAATGAAAAAAACAAAACAAAACAAACTAAGAGTCCCCTTCGACGTTGCCGGTAGGGGACTAAAAACAGAAAAAAAGTCGTATCGTAGCTGAAATGTATATTTCTTTATGATTAATAATTTATCCAATGCTTTTTGGCTATTGAATTTCATTTAATACCTTGTAATTTTTTTCTTCCTTTCTACGATGCAATTATTTTGTAATGTATATCACAAATATTCTGTACATATCTATGTCAACGGACTCCGGCAAAATAAACATACATGCAAAAAAATTTATAAACAGTCTGCTTTTTTTTTCCTCGGTAGCGAGAAGACAATAATTGCATAATTTCGATAAGTTGAAAATCATAGAAATCACTTTTCTTTCTATTTTATCTTTTTTTTATTTGTTTCTTCATATAAATGTTCTATCAAAATATATTTGATAATTCTTTTTTTCATAATATGCTCTGTCTAAATAAGGGCCAGTTCTTTGAAGTGACTGTGGCGGTAGATCACACTCCGACGGTATTTAATTACACGTACATTGTTTTCATAATAACAAGTACGGCATGCATTAAATGTACATTTGCACACCTTCTAACCATACGGCGCATATAAAAGATGGATTTACTGGGTGCAGAAGCGGCATTCGACCTCATCTCATCATGGAAGTGACCCATCCTCCAACCCATGTATTTTGTAAAATTTTCAGCAAGTTCTGATTGGAATCGACAAAAAAGGCGGCACTGGATCCGCCAATGAAAAAAAGATATAAATATTCGACAATCAATATAAAAACCAACATACAAAAATCACATGATGATTTTAAGAATCGTACATTAGTGATATACATGTACGTTGCTGATTCTAAAAATAAATGTCGTTAATTCTTTTATCTTTTTGCTTATAACAAACAAAAGAACATAAAAAACGAATAACGCATAATAGAAAAAGATTAACGAAAAACGCTTAACGAAAAACGGATAACGATAAACGATTAACGGATAACGATTAAAACGAAACTATTCCCACAACGTTATACGTTACCGTTCATCGTTATGCGTTCGTTACATCTGGATCGTTGATAGTATCCGTTCGTTTATTGCTTGTAAGATAACGTTGTCGGTACTGTATACACATAACATTGTAATTCCAGCCTGTGCCATGCATTTCAATACCACCATCCTAGTCCGATATCTATGATTTTCAAACGTGTATGAGACTAGCGAAGGGAAGCAATTCGTAGTTTGTCACTGCTGGTGGACCAAGAGTCCCCAAGGGCACATGTAGCCAAGTTCGATTAACTTTGATTGATCGTCTGTCTCTTCAACGCATTTGAAATTTTCTGTTACAAAATTTCTTGAAATTTCTAAAACGTAGGTCCTGTTGCATCATATCCAACCCATTCTGCTACGTCTTTTGGTACATTTAAGGACATAAAATTTTTCATACTTTTAGGCCATAATGCATTACTTAGACTGAGGATCATTGACGAGTGTTTAGTACCCGAAACGTGCATGATTGATCCACGCTGTAAATTTATCAGGTTTTAAATGATGCTATTAAATTTAAAGACGTTTAACATTTGAACTACTTGATGAGTGTCACTGCTGGTGGACCAAGAGTCCCGGAGGGCACTTGTAGCCAAGTTCGATCAACTTTGGTTGATCGTCTGTCTCTTCAACGCATTTGAAATTTTCTGTTACAAAATTTCTTGAAATTTCTAAAACGTGGGTCCTGTAGCATCATATCCAATCCATTCTACTACGTCTTTTGGTACATTTTAGGACATAATATTTTTCAAACGTTTTAGCCATAAAACATTATTTAGACTGAGGATCACTGACGAGGGTTTAGTACCCGAAACGTGCATGTCTGATCCATGCTGTAAATTTATTAAGTTTTAAATGATGCTATCAAATTTAAAGACGTTTAACACTTATAACTATCAAAGACGAGTTCACCGATTGCGTTCTCACAGTTTTGTAGCCTTTAAACACAAATCTTTATTTAAGAAGATAACGTAAATACTATATTGTTTAATAAGGAATATTTCAATTTATTTCAATCATAAAAGCGAACAGATTAAATCTTCGGCAATCGGTGAAATGTATCTTACAATTTCATCTGCCTAACCCAACGGTGACAGTTTATTGAAGTATGAACTTTGAATTGTCGCATTAGAAAAATGTTAAAACCGGGTAGCCATTGTTTTAATATCCTAAACCAAATTTATCCTAAATTTCACAAATATTATCAAGAAATTAGTAATTCAGAACATTACGTATGACATTGTCAACTCCATAGGCGGGGCGAACTTGTTCCCAAACAAAACAGACAAAACAGATTTACCAATTTGAAAGCCACAAATGTGTTTAAAAAAAGTATGTGTTCCACTCTGGAGTGCCATTTACCTTTTAATTATCGGATGATACATGTATGACGTAACTGTTTGATGACGCGTTTTGCATTTCGAGGTCGCCGATATGGCAGTTGTACAAAGCAGTCGTGTAAATGTAAGCTTGATCAAATGTTAAACTACTAATTTCTTTTCGTAGAGAGATGGGACAGCACTACATCTGGCAGCACAGGAGGGTCACGTCTCAGTGGCTGAGAAATTAGTATCATACGGAGCTGATATCAATAAGGAGACAGAGGTAAATTTCCTACCTGATGTATCCTGTGAATTATGTGTTGCTTACAAGTATATATTTATATATCAACATTTTTTAAATTTCAGTTAGTGACAAAAATTAAGTTAGCTTAAGCCGCATAAGAGTTTATCATCTCTATGACAGCTTTACTACTGATGTCCTAGTACATAATATCCTGAAATAGAAAACTTGGAAATGCACAATATTAGTGTAACCACATGTCAAAAAGAGATATAGTTTTTGACTTTAATTGACATTCATGTACATGGCTATTATTAAATCATCTCAAATAAAAGCTTAAAGATTCCTCTTTTTATATAATGTTATATGTCGTAAGAAAAGACTCGGGTGCAAAAGTTGTGTTTTATGGCAAATCCAATCAAGCAGGAAAACACTGAAAGCAGGAAAAAGCCTACAATTAATTTAAAAATTTGGAAAATGTTGAAGTGTCTTGATTGGAATTATCTTTCAATTTTAGAAACGCTCAATTTTAATTCCAATACGGAAGCAAGTATTTTGGGACGAAAATTCCTCTTTTTTGGCAAACTTAGAGAAAAAGTCATATAAATTTTTTATTATATATTTCGCTACGTGGTCCGACACGTAGCAACTCATGTATCATGTACAATTTAAAAAAAAAACAACCTCCATGCTTGCTCCTCGAATAGGCAATTACACTTCTTCAATTAATACTTAAAAAATGAACAAACTGAGTTATTAATTATCGACATCTCCGATTGAAAAGGGGGTGTCGAATGCTGAAGTGAATGCGTTCTAATTATAGAGTTTGATTTTACATTTAATGTATGTAGACATTTGATATATGAAATCCAAGCCGAAAAATTGCTCTTCAATATGCATCATGTAGAAGGAAAATTACCAGGTGTAAAAGTGGTGTTCTGGGGCAAAATTCCCTATAATGACAAGAAATGAAAATAAAAGCATGTAAATGGGATGTGATTGGAAGTATTTCTCCTTTCAACTTTGATACAGAATGCATATTTGTACATGTAGGTCGAAATAGTTGATTCTTCTGCAAAAAGTGAGGAGAAAAGTTGGATGGTACCCATAACGTTCAGCTCCTTCTCTTAAACATAACAACTTAATATAATTGAAATAATTGCAATGCATCATTTTCAACACAAATGGGTATCTTTTTCATTTCTTCAGTATTCAAAATTGAGATTTATTTTCAAATTGAAACGTTGTTCGTTGAAGCGGAGAATTATTATAATTCTCCCGAAGTTCAGATACGAACATTTCATTTCGGATAATTAAGGAAAAGAATTTACTTTTTAGTTAAAATTGATTATAATACACTTTGTATATTAATGAACCTTATCAAATTTTGTATTTTCATGGAAAAATCTATTTTTTCATCAAAATGCAATAACATCAATCAAATAAAGCATTAAAATCAAATTGATTTTGCATTTCAGCTTAGTGAAAAAATGAAATAAAAATTCGTGTATGATAAGTGGAAATCCCGAATATGGATTTTTTCTGTACTGAAAAATGCTAGTTGTTTCAGCCCATAAGATTTACAATTTTCCAATTCCATTGGAAACAAGTTCAGAATATCAATTTAACTCATTAGATAGGATTAAAAAATTTGCTCTTTACTAAATGGTAATGATAATAATGAAAACTTGACAATCTAACCCATGTTGTAAAAAGAACCAGTTGAAAGGTTGACAAAATAGACTGACACGATCTTGTTTAAAATGAAAAACAAGTAGCTGGTCAGAGGTTTGAACCCAATAACTCCAGATTTCTTAATAGACGATATATCCGAATCATGTCATACCATAGAAAATGTGCGAACAACTATATAATGAAGAGCTGATTTTGTTATGATAATGATTTTAGCACATGCTGCACCACAATTTGCCATTTTTATTTTTTAATCGAGCAATATGTAAATGTATCATTTAAAAAAAATCGCCCACTCCAACAGAATATGTATCGTCTCTAAAAATTGCGATTTCATTTTTTTAAATCGCCCTCACGTTCCATAAAAATCCGACGAAAATTAAATTGGTATGGTAAGTATAAACGACAAATATGGATAATGACCATATCCCTGTATACAGCACAAAATGGATAATTCAGAAAATCAGAAGCCGAAGGCATACAAAATCAGGATAAAACAGGAACCAAAGCAAACAAACAAAAACCTCCACCATATGAAAAGAAGCGAACTCCCGATATGGGAGTGAGACCAGGTACCCAGGAAGAGTAAGCATTTCCTGCTTGTATGCAACACCCGCCGCTTCAATTCGGTAGAACTGTCACATCCGTTTACTTCCATTTCGGAAGACATAGAGTACAATCTTTGGTTGGATGGTTCAAATTGTCTATGACAGAATATCATCCACCATTCTTGAGAGTGGGACATCATAGTGTATGACGAGTTCCCCATATCGACCGTAGAACTTCCTCAGTGACTATTTTAGTTGGTAACAAACATATCCCTGACTGAGAAGCTTATCTGAAAGACGCCTAGCTCTCCGTAAAAAATCCGTATATTTCGTACTTGCTCTGGCATAGCATATCAACTGAGATACATGTTGAACACGCCATAAGCTGGCGATGAAGGGATGTTGCTACTCAGAAATGGAAAGTTTGTAATGCTGAAATTGAAGTCGTCACGTTTGTCATAGAGTGAAGTGTTCATGTGACCATCAGTGTCGTAGGACAACATTATGTCCAAATAGGATACTGAAATATCTGTCTCTGTAGTTTCTTTGACTTCAAGCTCTGAAGAATAGGTACTGCACAGGTAATCCGTGAATTTTGGATTATTGATGGAAAACACATCGTCTATGTATCTGTAAGTGAAGTTGAAGTCAGAAGCTAAGTATCTTTTGCCATCAGAGACCAAAGATTGAATCAATTCAGCTTCGTACGAGTAAAGGAAAATGTCGGCAAGGAGTGGGGCCCAATTGGCCCCCATTAGAACTCCGACAATTTGCTGGGAGACCTTTTTTCCAAACACCACACAAATGCTGTCGAAAATGTTGTTTTCGACAACTTCAGGTTTAACTTTTTCAAAAAATTCTCAAGTCATTATCTAGAACTGAAATATCAAAATGCACACTGATCTTGACCTACGAGTTTATCGTCTTCAAATTCATTAGCATCATTTTAGAGCAAATAAATTAACAGCATGGACCAGTCATGCACTTTTCGGGTATTTTACCTATGTCAGTGATCATCAATGACTCACCAAGTGGTACAAATGTTTAACGTCTTCAAATTCATTATCTGTCTCTTCAGCGTTTCCCCCTCTATATGGCTTTTTCTGTATGATCTGTAAGATATATGTTTTGTTTAGTTTCGTTGCGATCTGTTTCGTTTTGTTTCGTTTCTATTTGTTTCGTTTCGCTTTTTTTTTTCGTTTCACACTTTACAGGGACCCACAATGTACTAGTATTGTCTTTAAATTTCACGTTGTAGATTGCATTGGGTCAAGTGTTTCATGAGACAAAATCCGACATTCATGGATAATGAACTTAGTTTATGAAATTTTACGCTTTAGATTAAAGTAGAACGAGTCTATATGTACTTGTGTGTATATTAATTTAAAAGTACTTCTTTCTTTCCTAAAGGAAAGAATATCTACAAGACAAATTATTGATCTAATAATGCGAATAGAAGTCCTAAATTAAAAAAAAATAATCTTTCTGTCGTATTCAAAAAAGATTCTTTGCGGAAATCGAGCATCCTTTTATTTTTGTTCCTCATCAAAAATTTAAATAGTAAACCTTGAACTTAAAAAATATAGATAAGATACATAGTACCAGTAATCTCTGGCATTATTATTTCAATTTTCAATGAAGTGCGAGAGGCTTCGATTCTGATACTTTGTGTACTAGTTGTCGTTGCCCTCAGTCAACACCTAGCGGACATGCATTCATTATTATCCTGAATTTATCAAAATCAAAATCACGCGGAATAACATATCTAAATAATCTTTCTGATATTGCATCTTTCTTCAATAATCGTTGAAGTTTGAATTGTGGGTAATCGGTCATCAATTTCATTCAGTATTTGATCATGATACTTGTCAGATCTCCTCCCTTCTTTTTTTGTCAGACAATCATTGACAATGAGGATATTTGAATGTCGAAACACCTAATATTAGATGGACGGATTAAGGTTCAATCTTTCATTCAAAACAGTCTGTAAATTAGAAACGTTACATTACTTGTATTCCCCATCACTTGTATTTTGTATGAATATAATGATAAATTGATAAAAATCATTTCATCGCAATAAAATTATTCTGAAGATAGAAATAGTCACGAGAGTACATGTTGGTATTATAGATAATGTACAATGCAGTTTTCATATGCTCATCAAATCTCACATTATTACTGATCTATAAATCAGTTTACGTTGAATAAATATTATAAAATATTCTGCTTAAGGAATGTAAGACATACAGAGCGTTGAAATTACCGGATGCTTTATTCTTTCAAGATATTAGAGGATATCTATTTTTTTTTTTTATATCAGAGTATACATTTAATTTAAGATAAATATGACTGGCTACAAGGGTAACATTTCCCTCAGAACATGAAGTGTCATAGACATTGTTTTGAATTTGAAATCATTTAACATGTGTATTACTTGGTGGGTATCACTGCTGGTGGACCAGGAGTCCCCGAGGGCACATGTAGCCAAGTTTGGTCAACTTCGGTTGATCGTGATATCTCATCTGAAGCTATCATTGCTTAATAAATGACCAAAAACTATTCATTAAGTCACCCATTTATAAATATGTTGACGCTAATGTTGATTTCTAGTGAAACTTTATAAGTTTCTTTAATTCTATCAAATTGCGTTAATTCAAATATTCCCTACACCGTAATCGTTCGGTTACTTCTTCCGTTCGGTTACTTCTTTGACACCAGCATATTATTTGTATTTTTCTGACAGAAAGCATAACCATACGAAATTCAAACGATTCTGTTTCTTTTACCGTATGAAATCATACATACACATGTCTGAAGCATCGACAATTTTCGTTTGAGAATGTCATAAAGGCATAAAGAAGACAATCTGGCAAAAAAAATGACGGCTTACTCCTCTTTTATGCTTTGGATAACAGGGGATGCCTACTCCTCCCGGGCACCTGATCCCACCTCAAGCTTGCTAGGGGTCCGTCGATGCTCAATTTTGTGCTCTATTGTGAGAGCTGTTGAGATTATCGTCAGGATCTTCTTTAACTCATTGGAGTTTAGATGCAGATAGTATAAACGCATATCGGTACCTAGTTTTATTAAGGAACAAAGACGGATATAGATTTTGGGAGAACACTGTAGAAACACAGTAAATTACCCCTAATGCAACAAAGACCAGACGAAAATAGTCGCGATTACTGTAAAAAAAATGACCCGCCAGCCACGGAGGCCACGTTCCAAGACGTCGTCTACACATAACATTGTAATTCCAGCCTGCGCCATGCATTTCTATACCACCATCCTAGTCCGATATCTATGATTTTCACACGTATATGGGACTAGCGAAGGGAAGCAATTCGTAGTTTGTCACTGCTGGTGGACCAAGAGTCCCCAAGGGCACATGTAGCCAAGTTCGATTAACTTTTGTTGATCGTCTGTCTCTTCAATGCATTTGGAAATTTCTAAAACAAAATTTCTTGAAATTTCTAATACGTAGGTCCTGTAACATTATATCCCACCCATCCTGCTTACGTCTTTCGGTACATTTTTTAACATAATGATTTTCACACTTTTTGGTCATATTACATTGTTCAGATTGAAGATCACTGACGAGGGTTAAGTACCCGAAACATGCATGTCTGGTCCCTGCTGAAAATGTTACCTTTGCTTGAATGATGCTATTGAATTTAAAGACGTTTAACATTTTTTTGCCGTAGAATTAAAAGATAATAGAATTTCAAACATCGGTTTCGGAGTTAAATACAAAATTACTCATTTTGATGCCTTTTTTTCGGACTTTGTCAGTTTTAATATATCTTTAATTGTGTGATTTTCGGTACCAATTCATACTCATGTATGTGTCATATTCAAGTCATTCAATGCGGGAGGATACTTATTTCGTGATGGAACACTCCAATTCAAACAGAAAGTATACCGAATACGATATGTTTGAGTTTTTGATTGACATCTTTGTGGTGTTCCGAGGAACTGTGTTCCAGCAAATATTTGGCATCCTCATCTAGCCCGGTGTTGTTGTAGTTAGATCTAATCTACACCAGTGCTGTTGCGTTTAAAAAACGGTATAACTCCGGTGTTGGTGTAATTAGAATCTATCTGCTTCGGCGTTGTTGTAGTAAGAACTCTTCTAACCCGGTATTGTTGTAGTTAGAACTAATCTACTTCAGTGTTGTTGTAGTTAGAATATATATACACCGATGTTGTTGTAGTAAGGACTCTTCTAATCCGGTATTGTTGTGGTTCTTCTTCCGTCTTTGATGTAGTTAGAACTTTTATACTCTGGTGTAATTGAAGCTAGAACTGATCTACACTCTCGTACACTGGTTTTGTTGTATTTTAAAGCAAACACTCTTACTGGGCTAACCGTGCACAATACCCAAAATGCCGTGATAGCTTGGTCTTCGATTATTATATGTTACAGAGTTAGTTTATTCAGGATTGGCATTTTTATGGACAATGGCTCAATTATATTGTCACGGGTGGACGTTATTTAATTGTGTCGCTAGTAATTCAATCAGTTTGCTTGCTTTGTTTGTGTTCTAAATCATATATCGCAGAATGCATAATGTATATGATAAGCTCTTATCTAAAAGGTGAAGGTGATAATGAAAACTTGACAATCTAACCCATGTTATAAAAAGAACCAGTTGATAGATAAACAGAATACACTGACACAATCTTGTTACAAATGAAAAGCAAGTGGCTGGTCAGATGTTTGAACCCAATATCTGCAGCTTTCTTGGTAGTCGATATATCTGAATCCTGTCAAACATAGAAAATGTGCGACCAACTTTCTGTACGAAAATTAACAGTAATTATGTCAATTTTATTACCCTATCTGTCTTTATTAAGATAATGAAATTCTAACATATAATTAAGAGTTGATTTTGTTTTAATAATGTTTGAGCCACATGTATGTACATGCTGCACCTCAATTTGCCATTTTTATTTTTAATCCAGCAATATGTATTATTTAAGAAAAAAGATTCGCTCGCTCCTACAGAGTATGTTTCACCTCTGAAATTGGCGATTTCATTTTTTTAATACGCCCTCTAGCTCTATTTTTAGCCATTTTTAACATTAAGCATTTTTAAAGGCACAACTAAGCATAAGCTACTCTCATAAACGTGAGCATAAGCTTAGGATTGTGCGCACGTAATTCAGATAACCACACCGTTTGTTACTAGCGTGACAGATGGCTTCGATTGTCCATAAGTCTCGTAGGTTTATGTGTAGTCATTTGTGTTTGATGTTTCTATGTGATTTGGTGATGGACATCGACGGCCGGTGCGGTTAGCCAACAGGGGATGCTTACTCCTCCCGGGAACCTGGTCCCACCTCTAGCTTGCTAGGGGTCTGTCGATGCTCAATTTGGTGCTCTATTTTGAGTGCTGTTGAGATTTTCGTCAGGATCTTCTTTAACTCATTTATACCTTTTTGTCTCTTTCTGTGTATGTCTGTTCTGAGTTTTTTTCATTGGGTGTTTTGGGGTTTTGCTTTGGGTACTGCAACCGAGTGCTGATGGAGATCATCTCCTTCTTTCCCGATCCTTCCATATGTTGTCATGTTAATGTCAATGGTGTTTATGCATTGCTTCTTTATTTGACTACTTTATGTAGGTGTATTTGATTTCTAATCAATGAGGTTGTATCATGCTCATTATTTCTTATTATTTTGTAAGTACTTAGTTGCTTTAATGCGGTCATTTTTACCTATCCTTTCATAGATTTAATCGATTGCATGAAAATGACAATTGGATAAGAATAAAGGCTGGAAAATCGATGTGCAGATACTGAAAACTCTAATAAAAGAAACATGCATAGTCATTTTTTTTCCTCTTCAGTCAGTATCGTTTAATGAAAAACCTCGAGCATAGTAACTTTAGTAACTTTCATAGTAACTTTCACACTTTTTTGGCTTATTACATTGTTTAGATTTGAGGATCACTGACGAGGGTTAAGTACCCGAAACGTGCATGTCTGGTCCATGTTGCCAATTTACCTGTTCTTAAATGATGCTATTCAATATGAAGACGTTTACATTATCATTAATTGCGTGCAATCAAAACTTTGATATTGTAGAATGTTGTCCGTTAAGTAAGGAGTGTAGATAAACCGTCTGAATAAGTTTTTTTTATTATATCAAATCCCGTAAGTCCTTATATAATAATTAAATAATTGCCTCGACAAAGTAAAGATTTACTCCCCATTCTCTGTTCTACCACTGGTACCTTTTCCTTCTATCTTAGACATGCGTATTCAAGAGAGCATCACATAGATATGTGTTCTGTAGATCTGGATCAACATGCTGTTCAAATGTTGATAAAATATAGCTTTCAATATTCTGCAAAGGAGCAAGTATATACATGTATCCATATTATTATATAATAATATCATATAACCATAATGTAACGTCGATTCTGATTGGCTGAGGTGGGAGTCAATATTTTGAAAAATTGCATGACTTCATCGTTTTATTAATGGAATTGTATTAAGAAGTAGCATAATAGAAAGAAATGGATAATATCAATAAAATGAAGAATCTTTTGGAATAACCTAGTGAGATCGTTGTTATTAATTCAAGTATATATTCTGATATGGATAAAAAGATGTAAATGAAAAACAGTGCCCAAATATGTTGATTCGAACATTAAGAAAGGGTTATTCTACTGTCTCCGAGGGCGTAGCCCGAGGAGCAGTTGAATAACCTACTTGTTGCACGGCAATTGTTAGGCCATCAAACAATTATCACCGATGATTGACTAATTATAAGTCGCCATTCCAAGTAGGAGAAAACTACTCATGGTCAGAAAATAGATGAGAATTTAATGCATTTCAAAAGTTCATTTCAAAGAAAATAACTGAAAGGAAATCAAAAGAATTTGGTCCAGTCGATGAGTTAAATGAGAGAAAATTAAAAAAAAAGAAAAGAAAATTGATATTTTAATTTTCAAAGTAAATAGACTACATAGGAAGCGGATTTTAGGAGTTGCGGTTTAGGATCCCCCTGTACAAGCTTTCCAATAAATATTCAAAACTACGGGAATATTCCGCTATTATTATATCTTTATTTCTGTTCAAAACTATTCAAGGTACCAATCAGTACATTATGAATCGAAATCGTAAGAGTTACATTATTCAATCGAAATCTTACGAGTTAAAACTGTTTTGTCTGATTTCGTTGGTAGTTGATCCTACGCAGATTGAAACATTTTAAAACGCATGGATCTAGAGTGGACATGAAGTAGGTATCACCCCCTCCCCGGCTGGATTTTGAAAAAAAAAGTAATTTAGTCCCGTTTTCTCCTATTTTCTTTCAAAATCATAGGCTGGACACCTTTCATTAACGGGCTGGACCTGCCTCTTGGAAAAAAATCTAGATCCGCCCATGACATTTAAAATAGAACTTCAAACCTTCAATCAAGGGATTTTTTTCCTGTAAAAACAATTTTAGTTATAGGGAACATTCGTTTCTTTTTTAAACGGAGGCAACGGACGTCAGGTCAGTTAAGGACAGTTAACTGCTCAGTTGATCATTCAGTGATTAGTTCAATCATTAATTCAATCATTGCTTCACAATGAAAAATATTGCACCGTCTGGAAAGGTGTAAATTATCGTCTACAACGTAGACCGTGCAATAAGAGCATCCTATCAAGATCTAAGAAAATTCTTTTTATCTCCATGATTACAAAACATAAAATTGCGATAAATTCGATACATAATTCTGAATAATTTGAGTAATACATAGACGAAAATTAAAATGATTGGATGTGTGAAGGAGAGATATACAAAATATAAGCATTTCGACGTTCAACTATAATTTCCCTGTAAATTGTGCATTCTGATTCATTAAAATAATCAATTTCAGTACCCTCTATTTTCCTTTTTCTTTTTCCAACCCCGAATCCATTCCTGAAGACGTATGGATTCTCGACATCATTTTATGTATTATATAATTTATATTCGGTGTTTATGATGGTTCTAACCTAAACATATTCTAACAAAGAGAAAAAGTCGATGTTATGATGCATTGAATCATCTGCTTCGCGGTTTGATTATAAGTTGATTGGTTCATGCAATTCGGAGCATTACTGAACAATAAACCACGACTATTTATTTCTTATTTTAAAGATATTTTCACTCTTTCGTCAAACTGGTGTAGTGTCAAACTGGTGTAGTGTCAAACTGGTGTAGTGTCAAAGTCAGTGGCACACATGTACCTTAGTGTAGTAATATTTCGATGGGTCACATTGCCCTCAAAAGGAAGACATTGTATTTTAGCTTACTCTGGAATAGTCTATCATTTGCAAAATGAATACATAACATAAGATATTTTACTGCAACATAATTTCCCAGCTGTATTATTTGATAAGGATATGAGATACACCGTTAATTACTAACCATAAAGCAGAGTACATGTACTGACTTAAACACGACACTTGTTCCTCGAGATTCATAAACACAGTAAAGGGCTGTTAAGATCTTAATCTTTGATGGTGAGGCATGAAAGGCACTAATTATTTGTTTGGTATTCATATCCCATTATGAAAATACTGTTGTATTGCTATGAATACAAATATTCATTTTCTCAATTAACATGCAAAATCGCAAAAGAAATGCAAGATGTTTTATACAATATAAAACTTACATCATAGAGACGCAAAACGAGTTAAAGTTATGTCAAGAAGACGCGCTATCGTTTTGACGCCTTTGATCTTGCTCAAAATCCCCATAAGAAAAATCGCATCGCTAACGTCTTTTTTACTGAATATTTCTACTATGGGCCAGACTAAACCACAACGAAAACGGACGAAAGTTATTCCCTATACAAATATGATAACTGGTCACTCAACATCTGATTCCGGTCATATAAAACTATTTACTGAAGCTGAATTGAGGCGGCCAAGTAGAGTTTTCAGCCTTAAATAAACCCATAATAACATAATGACACAAGATATAGATTTTGTGACCCTTAAAACCACTGAACAAATTTACTACACTTGATATATTAAGTGATCATTACATTTTACTCAGTGGTGGGGGACTATTTTGAGTCCATTTTGAATCCCCCCGATGACAAAAAGTCGCACAAGTTTGTGCTAACTGGAAACAACCCAAAAAGCAAGATAAATGTATTCAATGATCATTGCAACTTTTTATTGAAATCTACACATCGTACAATAATGATGCTGAAATTTGGCGGCCATCTTGAAGTTTTAGCCTAGAATGAGCTGAAAATGTTAAGAT
The DNA here is from genome assembly GCA_033119305.1 of Pinctada imbricata. Classification (NCBI taxonomy): domain Eukaryota; kingdom Metazoa; phylum Mollusca; class Bivalvia; order Pterioida; family Pteriidae; genus Pinctada; species Pinctada imbricata. The sequence goes on along the minus strand of VSWD01000013.1, from coordinate 46,711,060 downwards.
GGCATTGGAAATGAGTTTGTTGACCCCCAAAACCCTAATTTGAGTTGCCACACTTAATATTTAAAAGAATAATTAAATTTCATCTTTTAGTAGAAGACATTTGGTGGCCATTCTGAAATTCCCCCGATAAGCAGAGTTGTCCCAGAAGCATGTGTCATAATTATTATAACAACCAAAACAGGTAAATAAATGTATTCTAGGACCATTGCAACTACAAATAAGATGTGTTACACGATCGTTTTATTGAAATATTCTTATTGTACAATAATGAGGTTTAAATTTTACGGCCATCTTGAAATTCGAGTCCTGAATGAACTCAAATTGTAAAAATGACATCGGAAATGGGTTTGTTGGCGCCCAAAACCCCTGATCTGATGCGCCACACTTAAACTTTTAAAAAAGAATTTAATTCCATTTATTGGTGGAAGGCATTTGGTGGCCATTTTGAATTTCCGCCGATAAAAAGAGTTGCCAAAGATTGCCAGAATGGCAACCAAGCTAGAATCGTTCAGTACTATCCCATAAATAAGAATCAACAAAAAAAAAAGTTTATAGGAAAGGACATTTCTAGGTCGGCCACATGTTATATAAGGCTGTCAAATCGACTATAGGCAATGAGTGGTTCGATTAGCATTTCTATGTAACTTTGCCTTTGCTGGGGTATTTTATTTTGTTATGAACGCCTAATTTTATTCAAATTCCTTTTGCGAAGATAATATTATCCGATATTTTGGACTGTTTAATACATTTAAATTGGACAAAAATATAAACTGACCTTTATCGCTTGGAAGTTAAAAATCGGATGAATATAAGGAGGTACATGTAATGCAACAACACCATAGAAATACAGAGGAAAACTCTTTTTAAGGAAAGGTTTCCAAAGTCCAGGAGATACTGAATATATTGTAGGTGGCGCTAATATACAACTGTATGTAGACACGACAATTCAGCTTAATTTGGTTCTCTTCTGGTTGGTCTGATATTTTGTATTAGTTTGATAGTATCGAAACAAAAAAAAAACCCATATATTTTCTTAATTTGCTTATTATACTATTTTCGTGTTGCCATGTTTCCGTTTTGTACAGCAAAAAAAGTAACAACACTTCTTAACACATCCTTTGAGCATGCTTCAGTTCCGAAATAACGTTCGGCAAAGAAGCATTCTCTCCTTCACCCACTTTTGCTTGTGGTGACGACACCTGTTGGCAGATAAGGACAAAACCAACAATAATAGTAGGGGACTATGATTACTCCATCCCGACCAAAGAAGGGATGGGATCTCCAACAAGACCAAAAAACAAAGGAGGGGATCTCCAACAACACCAGGTTGTAGCACTCACAGCAAAACCCCAATACACCCAATGCAAAAACACAAAGCAGACAAGCACAGAAAGAGACGCGTAAGGGACAAGGAACGTCAACGCACAACACAGAAACATCAAAGACAAAGGACTACATATAAACAAACGAGACCAATGGGCAACCGGTGCCGACTTAGGAGGGCCATCTGCCACGGAAATAGCATGTATGGTTATCCTGGATTACGTGCGCACAACCCTCCCACTTTTCCGATTACCCAGAGGTCTCGAAGAACGTACAATTTTGGATTAAAACAACCTCCTCACTGTCAGATGACCACACACAAACAATACCGCAAAACGCAGGAGCCGAAGCAACACAGATGAATATGTAAATGGATATAAAAGAGGGCGTACGTAATACAATCCGTGCTCTGCCCCCGCGAGCTCATGTATGTTATCACCCGAGGAGTCCGACTGACATTCAGAGAGGACATGTGGTCGGGACCCTGTCTTCTCTAAAGAGGTTTGGACAGGGCCCGTCATGGAGTCCCGTCGTCACAGTCAGTCAGAGTTTAAGTTTTAAGAATGCGCTTGTACAAGACTGTAGATTGGTCAAGTACCAAGCCTAGAGTCCGTCTGGTGACAGTAGGATCATACCCACGGTATAAAAGGCGTTTGATGATTCTGACGCATTTTCGATAGTGATGTTGTCTATCTTTGATCCTTCTTATCTTGTTAATGATGTCACCATAAAATGCAGGTTGTAAATTACCCAAAGTAATATACTCTGTTGCCTGCATTGGTCCGAATTTCAGAAGAAGTTGACAATAATTTTTGTAAAATTTCCAGAAAGTCTTTACTAGTTTTACAAGTTCCATCAAAATCTTTTAAAGGGGTCTGAAGAAGAATTCAAATTTGTAAGAAATAATACACCCCTGCCTTTTTTACATAGAAAAGAAAAATCATGAAAGGTAAAAAAAAAGTAGAATTGTCAACCAAGATCAGTATAAAACCATTTAAATGATTCAATATCACAAATGTACAATTCATGTGATCATAAAGTCACACAATGATATTCAAAGAGATACATATAGTTAAAAAATGAGTATTTCTGACAAAGCGCTTTATCCAGCTGCGGTATTAACCGTTCAGACATTTTTTTCTTTCTTATTTATGTGAAAATTCACATTATTTATTGGATATCCCACGTCCAAATGTCCCCTCATATATGGTAAATGAACCAGATGTAACAATAATTTTTACCTTGTGACTTTGATGGTTTTTTTTAGAGATGACATTGAACAGGTTTGTGGTAGTCTTGAGTCTTCACTTTTTGTTGTTAACATTAAGCATTTTTAAAAGCACAACTAAGCATAAGTTACTCTCATAAACTTGGACATATGCTTAGGATTGTGCGCACGTAATCCAGATAATCACACCGTCTGTTACTAGCGTGGCAGATGACTTCGATTGACCATAAGTCTCTTAGGATTATGTTTAGTCATTTGTGTGATTATCTGGATTACGTGCGCACAATCCTAAGCATATGCTCAAGTTCATGAGAGTATGTTTCTATGTGATTTGGTGTTCATTATGCCTTTTTGTGTCTCTTTCTGTGAGTGTCTGTTCTGAGTTTTTTCATTGGGTGTTTTGGGGTTTTTGCTTTGGGTACTGCAACCGAGTGTTGATGGAGATCCTCTCCTTCCTTCTCGATCCTTCCATATGTTGTCACGTTAATTCCAATTGTGTTTATGCATTGCCTCTGTATTTGACTACGTTAAGTATGTGCATTTCATTTCTAATCGATGAGGTTGTATCAAGCTCAATATTTCTTGTTATTTTGTGTAAGAACTTTAGTTGCCTTAATACGGTAATTTTTACCTATCATTTTCATAGATTTTAATCGATTAAATAAACATGTTAATTGGATAAGAATAAAGTCTGGAAAAGTGGTGTACAGATACTGAAAACTTTCAAGAAACTTGCAGTCATTTTCTCCGCCTGGGTCAATATCTTTTTTAATGACAAACTTCGAGTAGTTTATAATTTATTGCGTGCTTTAATAACTGAAGTGAGAAGTGTAGATAAACCGTCTGAATCAGTATTTTTATGATATTAAATCCCACAAGACATTTTATACTAATGACATAAATGCCTCTTTATTCACTCTTTATACTCTCTTCCACCACTGTAACTTTTTCTTTCGCCAAAATAGGTTGCATCGAGCATTTTGAGCATTCTAACAAGATCTAAGAACATTCTTTTTACCTTAATAATTTCAAAACCTAGAATTGGGATATATTCGATACATGATTCTGACTAATTTGAGTAATACAAACATGAAAATTAAAATGATTGGAGGTGTGGATGAGGGATATACAAAATGTAATCATTTCGACATTCAACTTTAATTCCCTCGTAAATTTTGCATCCTGATGTATAAAATAATCAATTTCAGAATCGTTTATTTTACATTTTTGGCCAACCCCAAATCCATTACTGAAGACGTATGGATTCTCGACATCGTTTTATGTAAAGATTCTTGAACATGTACCCTACTTCAATTAAAAAAGTCAAGTTTTTCTCGGAATAAAGCTGACAGTGCATGATAAATAACCCCTTCTTTCTTTCTTTTTATAAATTTAAATGTAAAGTCTAGAAAACTCATGCATATTTGATTTCAAAAATGGCAGACGAGCACTCTGATTGCCTGACACAATTTTGACTTCGCTGCTACCGCTGCACAGGATTTCGCGAACCCTGCATATTAAACAACTTCAAATTCAATATCATCATTTAGAAGCAAGTAAATTTTAAGCATGGACCAGACATGGGACTTTCGGGTACTTAACCCTCGTCGGTAAACAAGTACTCAAAATCCTTTAACACTTGAACACCTTTTTTGTGCCGACTGTTAAAAAAGATGTACGCCTAGGATTCTGATGGCTGACTGATTTTCAACTGATTTTTCGCAAATGCTTCACATAACTTCAAGAAACCTACTAAACATAATAATAAGCACTTGCAGAATAGCTTATAAATATCAGAAACATGAACTCTGAACATTGACAATGAGAACATGTAAGAAACAGAATTCTTTTTCTTAAATAACAAAGAGTAAAATTAACAAAATCCCCCCAAAGATCCAAAGTTGAGTCCCCTACGTAGATGAGATCAGATGCCTGGTGATAGAAGACATCTTCTCTTTGCAGGCAGGAATCGTCGAGTAGGTCATACGTAAATGCCAATCCTGTAAATTTGATATATTCGGTGTTTATGATGGTTCTTACCAAAACATATTCTAACAATCAATACACCACGGCTATTTATTTCTTATTTTAAAAATATTTTCACTCCTTCGTCAAACTGGTGTAGTGTCAACCTGGTGTAGTGTCAAAGTCAGTCACACACATGTACCCTTAGTGTAGTATTATTTCGATTTAACGCATTGTCCTCAAAAGGAAGACATTGTATTTTCAGCTTACTCTGGAATCGCCCATCATTTGGGGAATGAATACATAATCGACAGCGGACAAAATATTTTACTACAACATTATTTCCTAGCTCTATTGATTTATAAGGATATGAAATGCACCGCTAATTACTAACCATAAAGCAGAGTACATGTACTGACTTAAACACGACACTTGTTCCTCGAGATTCTTAAACAGGGTCAAGGGCTGGTAAGATCTTAATCTTTGATGGTGAGGCATGGAAGGGTAAAAACTGAAATACAGATAATCACACTAATTATTTGTAATTTTTTTTTATTTTCTCAACAACATGCAAAACCGCAAAAGAAATGCAAGATGTTTTATACAATATAAAACTTACATCATAGAGACGCAAAACCAGTTAAAGTTATGTCAAGAAGACGCGCTATCGTTTTGACGCCCTTGATCTAGCTCAACATTTCCACTAGAAAAAAATCGCACCGCTTACGTCTTCTTTACTGAATATTTCTACTATGGGCTAGACCAAACCACACCGAAAACGGACGAAAAACATTCCGGATACAAATATTATAACGGAACACTCAACGTCTGACTTCGGTCAATTCAGACTATTTACTGCGATAACAACGTGATGGCTTCGCTCACAAGTGTCTTGTAACGATTTGTATATACTTGGACACAAGATTTTCAACATTGAGCAATTTGTCAAACGTCTACGTATACTGAAATAATTATCTAATACACCCATATGTCACTCATTACTCTGAGCATCATTTTCTCTGAAATCATCCTAAATACCGAATTTAACATTTACAGCATATGACTTTCTTTTGTATATACGACGAGTGTTACTAGCAAACGTGAGATTTTCGTAACTCTTGATCGCTCAGTTCTTCTTATAAACAAAAAATCTACAGGTCTCATTTACATTGAAATTTACGTTTGATTCTTTGTTTAATTTGATTGTATTGTATGAATGTATTTTATTTGGATCACAACAGAAACCGTTTTACACAGAAATTCATGTTTTGGTGTCCTCGTAACCACTGCATCATTTGCTATTAATGTGGCAGATGACCGTCCGAAATCGGAACCAATCGTCATTTGGTCTTGTTTGTTTGTGTAGTCATTTGTGTTTGATGTCGTATTTGGTGCGCCTAATCCTATTTATTTCTCTTACTGCAGTCAATGGAGAATACTAGAGATAGTAATATTGTTAAGAAAACTAATATTACTGTTAGCAATAATCCCTGGCATTATTGGAAACAGTAATGTTGCCACCCTATATGCCATCTTTCTGTAATATAGACAATGATAGAAAAAGCAAAGTTTTAAGGCCAAAAGCACAGTTTTTATCATGCAATTATTTCATTTAACAGAAAATCAATTAAATTTGAACAAAAAAAAATTATAATTCTAAATTGCCATTGGATTCCTGATTGAAGTACATTAAATGACCTTGACTTTTTAAATGGCTATGACCTTTTACATATTTTCATCAATAAGTATAATTATCAATGAAGGTTGGTCAACATGCGTGCCAAAGTTAGATTGATGGCTACAGAGAATTGGTGTTAATATGGAAATGATTATTTTATAATGAAAATGATTAATCATATGAATAATCTAAAAATAATTATCATATTATGAAAATGATTATTCTGTAACTAATCATCAAATTATATTTTCATATTAATATGATTAAGATAATTAATATCTCTTGTTACTTTACAAGTAATGACAAAAATGTGACTGTCACCTATTGACAATGAACATGTGAAGGTATGCATGAATTGTGGTAAAGTGTAGTGTTATCAAAACAGAGATAAAGTTGTAGATAGAATCAATACTCAAGAATAAATACTATATTGCATGCAGATCTTGTGTTTGCATTTTTGTCATCAACCAATCTTTTTCTGTAAGACTTTTCCCCCTAGATTCCTTAAATTTTCTGTTTTGTTGTATTCGTCTCGCATCGGGCTGTTTCGTTTCGTTTCAATCTTCTCTGTGTTGTTTTGTTACTTTTTCGGGTTTTTTTTTGTTTGTTTGTTTCATTACTACTTGCTCCCTTCCGTTCCGTTCGTTTTTGACAGGGACTCTGAAGATAGCTCTAACCTAAAACAAGAACTATAATAATGTATATTTTCACTGTATCTTCAAAATAATTATAGTGTCAAAACCAGTCTCACGAATGTTCCATGGGTTCAGTATTATTTCGGTTAGTCTCATTGACCTAAGAAGGAAGCATTTTATCTTAGTCTGGAATAGTATTTACATGTATTTCGGATATGAATATAGCATATAGACAGCGGATAAAGACATTTTACTACACAATAAAGTTAAATTTGTACTTTTAAAGTTAAAGTCGTCAAGTTTGCCATATATTGAAACATGTACGTAACAATTTTCTCGCATTTCCATATTTTCTGTCGATAACTTACAAATGCTGATTATATTGTATCACAAGTAAGAAAGTAAGAAAAGTTTGTGACAACACACCGTTAAATTGACGATATCCGATTGTTTTAAAGCGGAGTGACGCCATTGTATATTGCAGCTCAGAATGGTCACCTATCTGTTTTAGAATAAATTTTGTTATCTGGAGCTGACATCAGTAAAAGCCAGAAGTTGAATATCAAATTGTTTGGATTTTTTTTATATCTTATCATCTTAAATCCAAACTGGTTACTTAATGGGAAACGAAGTACAAAAAAGCATAAAATGAATTGCATAACTATCCAAAATATTATCAACAAAAATATAAGTAATGCGGAATGGTTCCTACTCTATACATGTACCTTATTGAAGAAAATTTCAAACCAATTTATTATACACCAGAAACGTGTTTCGGATATTCCTTTTCAATGAGGACTTCCATCCAAAAAAGCTTTTTATAACCCGCATAAATCCATTTCAATAGTGCCCTCTGGATTTATTTATAGAATTTAGATTTGTGTATTTCCTATACGCAGCTACGTTAAGGTGCTCCACGCAATGACTTTAGACTCAGTCGGACTCCTCGGGTGATAACATACATGAGCTCGCGGCGGCAGAGCACGGATTGTATTACGTACGCCCTCTTTTTATATCCATTTACATATTCATCTGTGTTGCTTGGGCCCCTGCGTTTTGCGGTCTTGTTTGTGTGTGGTCATCTGACAGTGAGGAGGTTGTTTTACACCACAATTGTACGTTCTTCGAGACCTGGATAATCTGAAAAGTGGGAGTGTTGTGCGCACGTAATCCAGGATAACCATACCTTCTGCTATTTCCGTGGCAGATGGCCGTCCTAAGTCGGCACCAGTTGCCCATTGGTCTAGTTGGTTTTATGTAGTCCTTTGTGTTTGATGTTTCTGTGTTGTGCGTTGACGTTCCTTGTCCCTTACGCGTCTCTTTCTGTGCTTGTCTGCTTTGTGTTTTTACATTGGGTGTTTTGGGGTTTTGCTGTGGGTGCTACAACCTGGTGTTGTTGGAGATCCCCTCCTTTGTTTTAGAGAAAATTCCACGAAAACGGTTTTTGACGCTATAAATGACGTCAAGCCAGTTATCGTATGCTAAAGATATTTCAAGGGATAGATTGTACTGGATCGATTTGAATAGTATTGAGCTTTCATCCTATAGCTTACATCAACTCTAAATGTTCCCAATATTTTCATTATAAGAGTTTATAAGAGATTATAACAGTTTTGCAGATCGGGTGATTGTAGGTCAAGCATGCGCAGTCTGAGTTCAGGGTTAAGGGGAAGCTTTGGATGAGAAACCGCTTCTTATTCACAGAGGAATCGCCTAATTTCAATAAGTAAATCGATATAAGGAATTGATTTTTACATGTCAAGTATAAATAAGGTATCCTAATAAAATAGTGCAATTTTTATTTAGATTATTTGTTTCATAATGTCCATATTGAGCTAATAAATGGAGATTTACTGATTTACCGGCTTTAAAATCAATATTTTTATTCGTTTTAATATTTATTCAGTGTTGTTGCTGCCAGGTTTTTATTATTTTTTTAGGGGGGGGGGGGATGCCAGCTCGTGTGCGAAAATACAGTTTATTCTAAAGCATTATTCTAATATATATATACATATGTAAACACGAATACGAACCTAAAATACTTTGAATTTGTCACTTAGTATACCCTCTAGACAGGCACAGTATATAGTATACAATGGAACAATAATGGGACTTCAGTTACGGTCCTATTGAATCAATTTAACATGTACTAGAATAAATCTAAGAACATATGAAAATGATAATAAAACAAATTTTAATCAGCGGGAGATCGGGCGGGTTATGATAAGATTGAAAATTGATTAGCATGGCCGAGAAAGAAATCCCCTCTCCCTTTCCCTCTCGGATCCTCATTTATTAATTTTTTTTCATATATATATTTTTTTCGATCATTGGTCACCGATAGAGCTCTGCGCCCGCATTTACTATGACAAGTTTAAAAATAGCTCAGTATGAAAAATCAACTTCGTTAAATACAAATTTAGAAGACGTTCAGTATCGCGGTCTGAATAGTCCGCCGGATTTGAAATACAGGATCCTGGCAACAAATTAGTGCATTGATACATGTATGTATTTCAATAGTTCTAGTTCTAGTTCTAGCGGCAACCTTTATCACCAGGAGTTATTCCCTATCACAAACATTTCTAAAAAGAAAATATATATTGTTTTAACTTGAATCACATACTAAAGGCGGAAGCCCGGACGAAGCTTACCCTCCGCCCTTACCCCCTTTCCGCCTTCTTAATATATATGTATATAATTAAATTTTCTTCGTTGTAAAAAGAATGCTAAAATAGTAAAAATAACCTTTATCATGTATTATATATTAGTATGTAAATATGTATCTATACACGTATGTATATATATGCTTGTTATTGCTTTCTCGCTAAAATTCTTTGACGTAATCCAGATCACTTGTGCGTTTGGGTCCAATCTGAAAATAGACTGATAAAGGGTAGTTGTAAAAAATAATGAATTGCAGGTGACTACCTTTTTACGATTTCGATATTTTCATACAGAACCTATAGAGGACACTTACATTTACCAGGATTTTGCTGGTCATTGAATGAAACTTTTAGTAGTTGTACAAAATTTGGATGTAAAGTCGAGTTTTATAGTGTTTTTACCACTTGTTGACCGTCTCGTTATCTTTGCTCTTCATTATCGTTAAAAGTATTACAATGCCCAGCACATTTCTCAATCTGGAGGATTTACTGAAGAAAACGATATAACGTTTCTATTATTTTTTCCTTATCTACCACTTGCAAAACTCAATTTAAAACCGGGAGAGCAAATTGAAGTTATATTTAGAGCTGTCACGTGACACAGGGGAATCCCATCGGTGAATTTTTTTTCAACCAGACATCTACTAGATATAAAAGAAATACAGCTATGAACTAAAGAAAGAACGTTTCAGCCGTGATTGAGGGTTGAATGCCAGGCACTGGAAAAATGGAATATCTTCAGCGTGACGTCAGCGTGGAGCACCTTAACGTAGCCGCGTAAAGAGAGTATGCGGCTCCAAATTTCCTGTAGGGTCGATTCAGTAGCATATCCACGGGTATCTATGTTCAAAATAGCATCGGGGGATGGTGCTAAGATGTTAACGTACGCGCATTCATATTTCCTTATATTCGATATTCCTTCAATACTCGATGAAGGTTCAATGGTGATATTATTCAGATGTTAAACTTTTTGATCGACAACATTTTTGTGGTGTTTGGAGGAAAGGTATTCCAGCAAATTGTCGGAATTCCAATGGGGACCAATTGTGCCCCACTCCTTGCCGACATTTTCCTTTATTCGTACGAAGCTGAATTCATTCAATCTTTGGTCTCTGAAGGGAAAAGATACTTAGCTTCTGACTTCAACTTCACTTACAGATACATAGACGATGTGTTGTCCATCAATAATCCAAAATTCGCGGATTACCTGAGCAATATCTATCCTTCAGAGCTTGAAGTCAAAGAAACTACTGACACAAATAATTCAGCATCCTATTTGGACATAATGTTGTCCTACGACACTGATGGTCACATGAACACCTCACTCTATGTCAAACATGACGACTTCAATTTCAGCATTACAAACTTTCCTTTTCTGAGTAGCAACATCCCTTTATCTCCAGCTTATGGCGTATTCATATCTCAATTAATACGCTATGCCAGAGCAAGTACCAAATATATGGATTTTGTTCTGAGAGCTAGGCGTCTTGCAGATAAGCTTCTCAGTCAGGGATATGTTTGTGACCGACTAACATCGTCACTGAGGAAGTTCTACGGTCGAAATGGGGAACACTTCATACACTATGATGCCCCACTCTCCAGATTGGTGGGTGATATTTTGTCATTGACCATTTGAACCATCCAACCAAAGATTGTTATCTATGTCTTCCGAAATGGAAGTAACCGGATGTGACAGTTCCACCGAATTGAAGCGGCGGGTGTTGCATGCAAGCAGGGGATGCTTACTCTTCCTGGGCACCTGGTCTCACTCCCATATCGGGAGTTCGCTTCTGTTCATGTGGTGGAGGTTTTTGTTTGTTTGCTTTGGTTCATGTTTTGTCCTGATTTTGTATGCCTTCGGTTTCTGATTTTCTTAATGATCGATTTTTTACTGTATACAGGGATATGGTCATTATCCATATTTGTCATTCATAAGATAGAATAGTATTTTATTATAATACTTGTCTTGCACACATATATAATGACGAAGATAAGTTGTCTTCTATGAATGTCGAAACATTCCTGATATTTGAATGGTGAAAGAAAATTCAATCTTACTTTCAAATCAGCCAGTTAAATTCAGCGGTCGAAAGCCTTTTATTTTCATCTCCTTGGTTTGAATAATCCTATTGCACTAGAATATTTCTAAATATGGAAAAGTCACAACTGTTAACGTGTCATTATCACTGACAATGTAAATTCCACATGTATAATAACTGTCGCATTTCTTAAGATCTGCATAAGTTTACCTTGAAAGTTTACATCGTAAACATGCTAAACCGCTGTTATTGGTGATAGAAGATATATGGTCATATAATCCTTATAATTCTAAAGTATCATTGACAGATACCATTGATAGACCCCATACTTTACGTTACAGATGAACATGACAGCCTAGAAGTATAGTATTTTTTTCCATTAATGTAACTATTGTCAGGGGGCAGCCCTTTGGACAAATTTCAAATCAGGTGCACCAGAAACAATATGATGAAATCAAGAAGCTTAATTTCTTTAAAACATGTCCGTTTAACTATAAATTTATAGCAGAAATTTTCACAAGTTAAAAGATGGAAGAAAATCAACGGTGGTAGACACTGTAGAACGCTTACTTTTTGTATAATGATATATCTCACACTCAGCAAAGCACAAACTAAAAGTTAGAAGATCTATAACATCGCAAAGTTGCAGTGATCATATTTGGACAGACATGAATAAAAGTAGACAAAGACAACCAAACAATCCCTTCATGGTGACATAAATTAAGGGGTAACGAGTGGCTGGTAAGCGAGCTTACTCGCACAGTAAATCCCTTCGTTTCAATCCGTGTTTAACTGTTTTCCCGTTAAAGTCAGAGTCACATTTTACAAATAATCGGAACTCTTTAACAAAGAGATACATAAAAAGTTTGCGGTTTGACTCGCACCAAATCGTTTTCGCACTGGAAATTTCGCATTTGACAACCCTTTACTAGTTCAACACGGGAATGCACGCACAATTTTTTAAAACATTGAGGATAAATCCAAATGACTTGATAGCTAATAATGGGAATATTCACTCAAAATTTTACTGTTAAACGAAAAGACTAGGGCATCTATTTTTTTATATAGCATAGTTTTTATGAGGTCTGGTGCTTTAGATCAGTGGAAATCGTAAGGACTTATTCTTTTTCCCGATGATTTCCTCAAAATTGTATTCCCCTTACCTTAAATTTAATCTTATTTGGCTGATTTGTCTCGTCTTTACGCATAACTTTTATAACAACATTAGGTTAGAGAACAACCCCCCCCCCTCATTTCCTTAGAACACCCCCACCACTCCGCCATTGGAAAAAAAATCTACTTACGTTCATTTAGAAATTCTAAATAGTTCCTATAAGGAATCAGTATTTTATTCGTAAATGAGAAGGAAATGACTTGTGTGATTGCATTTACTTCACAGGAATATATTGTACAGGAAAGATAACTCTAGCAACTTTTGTATTTGAAACTTTGAAGCTGATCAGATTTGCCGAGCTATAACATAAAAGTATTGATGGATACGTCAGTGTTTCATGCTTTATTCTACTTTTTATGTCCCAGGACATGAATGATACATAAGTTGCATCCCCAAAAAATTTTCTGCAACAGTAAATTTTTGAGATTTCTATTAGGTGTACAAATTTTGTGCATTGTCTCATGAGACTGTCATCATCTTCAATATCAGTTTCTGACGAAGCATTGATGGAAAGATGTATCAAAATTACTGTCATATGCTTCAAAATCACTCATATTTTCAGTAAATAATAACATATAACTGAAAAAACTAATATTCAGATTTTTTTTTTCGTCATTTTTACAAGCAGACTCTCGTTACCCCTTAAAACATGATAAATGCTAGACTAAGTAATATCAATAGAGTCAAAGTTGACGTGTGTGATTCATCGACAAGAAGAACTGAATTTTGTGCAGTACGTATCTATTCTTGAAAATATATTTTCGCAGATTCAATACCATGACCATTCTATAGCCAGAATTGTTTGCTTATTTGTAGCTATTTCGATGTTTTTGTGTTTATGCGGCTAAATTCCATTTAAACTCTATGACATTGTGCATATATTTACCTATATAGTGTTGTTCATCAAGTTTCCCTGATGTGATGTCATTGTTCTTGTTGTCTTCGTCCTTCTATTACTTTTTTATCGCTCCATCGTCATGATAAAGGGAAATCTCATTCCTAAAACATACAATTATTATATAGTAAATACATGCATCACTGTATGAATAACTCATGTCTGGGTAATGCACCTAAAATGAAAATGATCGAATGTATGGATGAGCGATATACAAAAACATACTGACAACTATATATATCTAAGAAATTCCATGTTCAATCATAATTCCATAGTAAATCATCCGATGGCGTTCTGATATTTCTGAATGATTTTGCATTCTGATGTACTTTACATTTTATTAATCTTTATTCTTACCCTTTATTTATTAATTTGGTCTGACCCCTAATCCGGAGAACATATGAATTCTAGGCACAATTTTGGTTAAGGTTCTTGGAACATCTCACATGTTCAATGTTTCAAAAATCAATTAAAGTTTTTCCTGATCTGACAGTGTATGATCCTTTTCAGGATCCTTTTCAAACTATACAATTCGCAACATCACTTTAAAAAAAATGGAGACAGGATATCCAAATACCTTATAATAGGGCGGGAGGAAGCTTATTTCAAACAGAAGATATACCGAAGACGATACCAAACATCCGGGTACACAAGTTTTTTATTGACTATATTTTTGAAGTGTTTGATAAAAATTTTCCCAACAAATAGTTGACATCCCCTTGGTTACAAATTGCGTCCCAACGCTTGCAGACTTTCTCCTGAACAACAACCAAAACTTCATAATAAATGAATGAATACATAGATAAAGTATATGGTGACATGGTTAGCGCTCACAATTAATTCATATATCATCCAATTATACATCATAAAAATGAAAATCAAAAAACTTAAAATGACTTCATATCATCTCATCAAATCAGATCACATTGTAATAACTAATTCAATACATTTCATCATAGGATGAACTCAAAGTGTTCATTAAACTAATACTTGATAGTTGATACTGTGCGACATAAAATATCAAAATAATCATCAAAATCTCGTTTCATTTATATACATAATTCACAACATACTAAAAGAAATTTAAGGAATATATATGAAAAACCAGGCATAGAATGATCCAAAGAAATTGAATATGTTTTTAATCAAAGAAAAATTTCGATGTTGATGGTTGAGCGCCAACTCGTCGAATGGCCGAACACTATCTTTCTACCTACAATGCCCAACAAAAAGGCACGAAAAAGCGCCACCTTCAGTTTCTTTAACCAGAAGAAAATTATTCATTTCTTTTTCACCCAAGTTCAAACCAGCTAAACTATATTCATACGTAGATTATGATCATCCTGACCTTGCTCTCGACTGGGCGAAGCACCTGGCATCTCAGTTCAATTTTATCTACAGATAGATAGTTTACGTGTTTGACTTTTAAGAAACATATTTTTTTTTAAATACCAAAGAGTAAAATAAACACAAAAATTCCCCAAAAGAACCAAAATTGAGTCCCCTACGTAAATGAGATCAGATGCCCAATGTGAAAAGGCATCTCCTCTTTGCTAGCACGACTCGTCAAGTAGCTCTACATAAATGCCAATCCTGTAAATTTGATATATTCGGTGTTTATGATGGTTCTTTCCTAAACATATTCCAACAAGGAGAAAAAGTCGATGGTATAAGGCATTGAATCATCTGCTTCACGGCTCAATGATAATTTGATTGGTTAATGCAACTCGGGGAATTACTGAACAATAAACCACGTATTTATTTCTTGTTCAAAAAATATTTTCACTCTTTTGTCAAAGTGTTGTAGTGTCAATGTCAGTCGCACACATGTACGTTAGTGTTGTTTTATTTCGATTTGTCGCATTGCCCACATTGTATTTTAGCTTACTCTGGAATAGCCAAATGAATACATAATCGACATCGGACAAAGATATTTTACTACAACATACAACATACTACAACATAATTCCACGCTCTATTGATTGATACACCGTTAATTACTAACCATAAAGCAGAGTACATGTACTGACTTAAACACGAGACTTGTTCCTCGAGATTCAAGAACACAGTCTAGAGCTGGTATTATCTTAATTTTTGATGGTGAGGCATGAAAGGGTAAATACTAAAATGCAGATATTCACACTAATTTGGCATTTATATCCCAATATGAAAATCCTGTTGTATTGCTATGAATAGAAATATTCATTTTCTCAACAAACATGCAAACCCACATAAGAAATACAAGATGGTTTATGCAATATAAAACTTACATCATACAGACCCAAAAGAAGTTAAAGTAATGTCAAGAACACGCGCTATCGTTTTGACGCCCTTGATCTAGCTCAAAATTTCCATAGGAAAAATCGCACCGCTAACGTCTTTTTTACTTAATATTTCTACTATGGGCCAGACTAAACCACAACGAAAACGGACGAAAGTTATTCCGGATACATATATTATAAAGGGACACTCAACGTCTGACTTCGGTCATATAAAATTATAAACTGTGATAATAACATGATGGTTTCGCTCACAAGTGTCTTATAGTGTACGATTTGTCTATTCTTGGACTGGACACAAGATTTTCGACCAGGATCATTTTTTCAAACGCCTACGTATACTGAAATTATTATGTATGACATCCATATGTCACTCATTAGTATGATCATCATTATCTCTAAAACCATCCAAAATACCGAATTTAACATTTACAGCATATGACTTTCTTTTGTACATTTGACGAGTGCTACTAGCAAACAGGAGATTTTCGTAACTCTTGATCGCTTAGTTCTTCTTATAAACTAAACATCGCGATGTTATGTTTCTGAATTGGGATTTTGTATGGTATTAGATAGGAAAACATAATTGAATGTGAAAAATGTTTTAAGCTTTTATTTGATGATGAATGTTACGAAAATTCCTAAAATTTACAGGTCTCGTACACATTGGAATTTACGTTTGCTTCTTTGAAGAATGTTTCCGTTTATCATGCTTATTGTTTTGCGTGATTGTATTTCATTTGGATCTCCAAAGAAACCTTCTGTTACATAGAAATTGCGTGTTTTGGTGTCCTCGTAACCACTGCATCATTTGCTATTAATGTGGCCAGATGACCGACATAAATCGGAACAAATCGCCATTTGATCTTGTTTGTTTGTGTAGTCATTTTTGTTTGATGTCGTATTTGGTGATCCTAATTCTATTTGTTTCTCTTACTGCAGTCAATGGAGAATACTAGAGATAGTAATATTGCTAAGAACTCTAATATTACTGCTGACAATAATCCCTGGCTTTATTGAAAAAAGTAATGTTGCCACCCTCTTTCTGTAATATAGACAAAGCAAAGTTTTAAGGCCACATGCACAGTTTTCATTTGCACAGGTTTCAATTGTTTCATTCAACAGAAAATTCATTAAATTTGAACAGTTTTTTCTACTGAAAAGTTCGAATAAAACTTTATGTAGTATTACGTTTTCTCTTGGTTGTACTGTGTATTCCTAATTGTGATTTTTTTCGGTGTTATGTTTTTGGGTGTATATATATATCAATATGTTTCTCAAATCTACAGCTTTTAAAGGATTAAACCTTCAAGGTCATGTAAAATTGCTGTACGTAGAAATATCACATAATGGCAAAAAAAATGTTTGACCTAAAATCTGTTGTTTTTCACATTATTTGTCGAGGTACATATCGGCACATATCTAAGTACCGTTTTTTTCTGCTCCGTTAATACAGTTGACGTGGCCGTCTTTGTCTGTATGTTGCATAACCGTAACATAATAAAAATTAAGACACTTATTATCTATATAAAAGCAAATAACGACCCATAATTTATAGGTGCGATAGAAATACCACACAAAATTAATATTTCCTTCCATTTCTTTCCGAACTTATTGAGTTGTCGAAATGCGTGTCTGGTGCATGGAATGTTTTTTTTTTATTATTTATCTTCAAAATGAATAGAGTTCGAACTTTCTTGTATCATTATCTTGAGATGGTTCACCTACATGTACACGAGTTGCAGTCTTTCGATATTCAGTACATTACAGGTTCTGACTTGTATGAGAGTGTGTGTGATATATATATATATATGTGTGTCCATACGAAATAAGGGACGCTCCGTTCCTTCCGCTGGTTTTAAACACGATTAAGTGTCATAGCCGCTTATACCTTTTTGTGCTATATGTATCTTTTCTTCCAAACGACGTGCTTTCGTCCTTTATTGGATGGATCCGATATTGTCTGAATAGTGAACGTGGTTGTTTTCACCCGTTTTGTGCTCTTAATGTATATGTTTATAGTTAACTTTGATCCATTATCTGGGTTATACTTAAAGTTTCATTATTTTATAAACTATAAATAGCGATGCTCTGATTGGCAAATAACGTCAAAAAGCACCTTCATAAATCATAATATACCACGGTTTAAAATATGATTACTCCACTAACTTCTGCAAATAATGACGTTATTAATTGAGAATCAAATATGAAATCATAAGATAAAACAGTTATGGACTTTTAACTCGGTATATCAAGGTATATATGATGTGACATTGGACTTACTATGAAAATATCACATCGTATGCACTAAGTTAAAAGTTCATAGCTGTATATTACAAACATTCAAACGTGATGCTTTTGTTATTCATAAGTCATTTTATTTCGTAAAGACCACGGACGGTTTTATATATACGAGGTTTTATGAACGTTCAATAAAATGTGGAGGTCGATAAAAACATCGGGGCTGAAAAAGAAAATAATTTCAGTCGGGGTGTGAATTGTTTTGATTGAAATGAGTATTCGGCATAGTATAGAAAACATTGTGTTTCGAGTCCTTGAAAGGCATCCTTTTATGAGAAATGTTAAAAAATAAATTCTTCCATCCCGAAAAGCTCGAAATGACATTTCAAATCAATCTAGAACCCTATAGCCAGTCTTGAAGACCAATAATTCTAAATTCTCTTCAGATAAATCTATAATAAGGAACTTGAGGGACGAAACAAATAGATATTATCTTCACTTGATTAGAAACTCTTACTTTATCTCTATTTGCAATAATTTAATCACCTATTTAAAAAGTTAAATGGAAATAAAACTCATTTTTAACTGTGATTTTCTTCTCTGGTCGAATACAGGATACGTTTCAGAAAATTATCGGGATGCATTTTTCATGTAGCCAAGTTCGATCAACTTCCGTTGATCGTTTCTTCAACGCATTCTTAACTTTCTGTTATCAAAATTTCTTGAAATTTCTTAAAAGTGGGTCCTGTAGCATCATATCCCACACACCCTGCTACGTCTTTCGGTACGCTTTTTCGACATAGTAACTTTCACACTTTTTTTGTCATGTTACATTGTTTAGATCTGAGGATCACTGACAAGGATTAAGTACCCGAAACGTGCATGTCTGGCCCATGCTGCTAATTTATCTATTCTGAAATGATGCTATTAAATTTGAAGACGTTTAACATTACTACTATGACCTAATGATCGTTACCGTTGCATTTTCCTACCGATAATTTGCATAGTCAATTTCATTTTGAAAAGCAGGGGTGTATTAAATATTTCGAATTTCATTTTTCTGAAACTGAAGAATATATGCCGTTTGTAAGCCGGATAAAGAACTTGATGAAGTTTGCATAAAGGTTAAATGCCCTCAGAGAGAACAGGGTGGTGTTTAATTACTTCTGCCTTCAGCCTCCGTCTTTAAACATCACCCTGTTCTCTTCTTGGTCATCCAACCTTCATGCAGACCTCAATGAAGTCTTTATTCTATACATACATCATCATCGATAAGATATACACATCCATATGTGAACACGACAATCCAGTTTAAAGCGGCAAAAAAGTATGTATAGGGTAAAGACCTCGTTGAGGTCTGTATGAAGGTTAGATGCCCTCGGAGAGAACAGGGTGGTGTTTAAAGACCGAGGCCGAAGGCCGAAGTCATCTAACCTTCATACAGACCTCAACGAGATCTTTATCCGACTTACAAACCGCAGATTTTCTTTAATTTTCAGAAAAATGAAAATCTAAATATTTAATACACCCCTGCTTTTCAAAATGAAATAGACCGTGCAAATTATCTGGACGAAATATGCAACGGTAACGATCAATAGGCCGTAGAAGTAAAATAGTTCGTTATACATCACGATAATTTTCTGAAAGGTACCCTGTATTCGGTCAAAGAAGAAAAAAAAACCAGTGTAACAATGAGTAACAATGAGTTCTATCTCCAATCAAGTTTTAATTAGGTGACTAAATTATTGCAAATAGAGATAAGGGAAGATTTTATAATCAAGTGGGGATAATATTTCTATATTTTGCCCATCAAGTTCCTCAATGTACATGTATTTGAACGGCATTTAGAATAACTGGTCTTCAAATATTGCTATAGGGATCTAGATTGATTTGAAATGGCATTTTGAACTTTTCGGGATAGAGGAATCTATTCTTCTTCTATCATGTCTATTAACATTTCTTGTAAAAGGATGTCTTGAGCGGACTTAAAACACACTATTTTCTATACTATGGCCGAATACTCATCATAATCAAAACAATTGACACCCGCGACTGAAATAATTTTCTTTTCTCCGCCCCTCATTGACTTTTATTGACCTCCACACTTCATTGAACGTTCATAAAACCTCGTATACTTAGAATCGTCCGCGGTCTTTATGAAATAAAATGACCGATGAATAACAAAAGAATCACATTTGAAGGTTTGTAATAATTGATACAGAACGGTGCTGTACGCTGTAATCAGTGTGTGGCTTTGCAAATGAATGACAAATATGGATAATGACCATATCCCTGATTACAGCACAAAATCGATAATTCAGAAAATCAGAAACTGAAGGCATACAAAATCAGGATAAAACAGGAACCAACGCAAACAAACAAAAACCTCCACCATATGAAAAGAAGCGAACTCCCGATATGAGAGTGAGACCATGTGCTCAGGAAGAGTAAGCATCTCCTGCTTGCATGCAACACCCGTCGCTTCAATTCGGTAGAACTGTCACATCCGGTTACTTCCATTTTGTAAGATATATAGAGTACAATCTTTGGTTGGATGGTTGAAATGGTCTATGACAGAATATTATCCATCATTCTGGAGAGTGGGACATCATAGTGTATGACGAGTTCCCCATATCGACCGTAGAACTTCCTCAATGACGATGTTAGTCGGTCACAAACATATCCCTGACTGAGAAGCTTATCTAAAAGACGCCTAGCTCTCAGAAGAAAATCCGTATATTTGGTACTTGCTCTGGCATAGCGTATCAACTGAGATATGAACACGCCATAAGAAAGCGATGAAGGGAGGTTGCTACTCAGAAAAGGAAAGTTAATAATGCTGAAGTTGAAGTCGTCATGTTTGTCATAAAGTGAGGTGTTCATGTGACCATCAGTGTCGTAGGACAACATTATGTCCAAATAGGATGCTGAATTATTTGTCTCTGTAGTTTCTTTGACTTCAAGCTCCGAAGGATAGATACTGCTCAGGTAATCCGCGAATTTTGGATTATTGATGGACAACACATCGTCTATGTATCTGTAAGTGAAGTTGAAGTTAGAAGCTAAGTATTTTGCCCTTCAGAGACCAAAGATTGAATGAATTCAGCTTCGTACGAATAAAGGAAAATGTCGGCAAGGAGTGGGGCACAATTGGTCCCCATAGAATTCCGACAATTTGCTGGAAGACCTTTCCTCCAAACACCACAAAAATGTTGTCGATCAGAAAGTTTAACATCTGAATAATGTCTGTTTCAGTGTACTTATTTTCACAATCGGACTTTTCTTTAACAAAGTAGGTTTTATCATAGTTAACAACAATAAATTTGTATTTGCGATTACCGTTCTTACTTGTAAACGCATTACTTATAATTTTTGCGAGTCTTTCTTTCAATTTAGAATGTGGAATTGTAGTGTAAAGTGTCGAAAAATCGAAGGCTTTGATCGAATGGACTCTACTGAAACGATGGATTTCCGATGTTCTAAAAAAATCCTTCAAATTCTTTAAAATCCACATCTGGTTGATACCACTGCGAGAATATACTGTCGAACAATGTTTTTTAAGCCCAGATTTAATTTCAGATAAAACTTTGGTGAGTAAGATCGATACAGATTTGGTAGAACATTTTGAGGAACCAACGATGAAACGTTGTTTGTACGGATTCTTATGCATTTTAGGTATGCAGTATAAGTATGGTAAATCTAAATCTAAATTGGTAGTGTCGAAGCCAATGGAAGCAAGAGCTGATGTTATTGTGTACAATACATCCAAATTTACTTACTGGGGATGGATGTTAAATATCTGGTTATAAGGACCCTAATCATTTCGATTTTTAAAAGACAATTTCTCTGATACCTTTGAATAAGCAATAAACTCTCTGCTTGTACTTAAATCAATTTTCTCTCATTTGCCCTCATGTGGGAGAGAGTTTGCCGATAGCGACGCGTCATGTAGGGTCCCTGTATCTCACAAGTACCTCGCGTGACTTTTGACGTCGGCCGTATAGGTCGTATCCATATTGTGACGTCGTTGTAATCCACTGTGAAGTCATGATTTTTGCACCTAAAGCGGCGACCTCTCAACGAAAACGTCGTTTTAAAACTCCTTTTTTTACATTCTAATTCTTATTGAACCGATTAAGGCTAAGGACTACGGTTTATTCTTTTAGAATAAATCATTTTTGAGGGCACTGAAAACGAATATTCCTTGATTTTTCGAATTCAATAAAGTTGACGATTTCATTACTACTGGGTAAGCCTCGTTCATTGACCAGAAACCAGATTCCTCGGATGGGCTTTTCTCATCCTACATGACAGCATATGGAGAAATGTTTTTGCCATTCCACATACATGTATTACATGCCATTTAAATATGTTAATTTTTCTTCGTCTTATCTTGATTCTGGTGTCCAAGATAAACAAAAAGGAATGAAGCTATGCCGCACCAATCCATGATCACTTACTACTTGCATGTTAAATCACTTGTACAAGGGGTTGAGGTCAAAGTTTGACAATACATATATCATTTTCATATTACTGCTACACTTCCATTTTCGACACTCAAATACACGCCATTTGACGTTATTTCTTACTATAATCATGATAATGTTGAAACATATCTATGATGCCATAAACAAAAACTAGAACTGCCCTAATGTGGACGAATTATACCCCCTCGGTACGTTATTTTATTAACAGGGGCATTTATGACACTTCATTTTATTGTTCAAACTGAAACTCATTGTCTGATTACTACCTTGACATTATGGATATTTGTTATTTTGATTGTTTATCCTCAATGTTTCAATGCTGTCATGTATTGGTTGGAATTTTGTGCATTGCTATGGAGACATTCTTCTATTGTTGATCATATATTTCTCCATAATTTCAATTATTTTGCAAAAATGGAATATAATTCATATAAAACAGTCCAAGAGAATACTGGAAACAGTAATATTACTTAAAGCAATAATATAGATGAAATTGGAGTTATCTTTCTTGGAAATTTATCTCTCTATATTACTGTAAGCAGTAATACTATTTAGATTGTCAGTTCGCTCTTATACCAGTGGATTCGGGGAGAAATGAGGGTGATTAGGAGTTGTATCTCATTCAAATGTACACTGAAAAATTATTCAGAACATCAGGAAAATTTTTGCCTTAACATATTTTAAGAAAATGTGATTTTAGAAAGAAGAAAAAATGAAAAATAGGTTCCAAATGGACATTACTTTCACTTTTCAGTAGATTTTTTTTTTCATATTTAATGAATTTGTTGTTGAGTGAAAGAATTGTATGCTAGAAACAGTGCTAGTGGCTTTAAAACTTTGCTTTGTCTATATTACAGAAATATGTAATATAGGGTGGCAACATTACTGTTTTCAATAATATCAGGGATTATTGTTAACAGTAATATTACAGTTTTAAGTAATATTACTATTTTTAGTATTCTCCTGGACTGTAAAACATAAGAATTGTCGTTTTATTGACTTCAAATATACAAGATACCAAAAAACAACGGAAAATTGGCATAACAAGCTGGAAATTGAATCTTTTTTGCGATAGTTACCATGGCAATCGATGATTTAAAATCAAAATTATCTATACTATACAGTCATAAAAACTGTTTACGTGGTTTGAATAGCATATATATTATTTAAAGAAAAAAATTGCTTTCTCCAACAGAATATATGTCGTCTCTGAAAATAGCGAGTTCAATTTTTCCCATAAAAATCCACAGAACTGAAAATCAAATTGTTGTGGCCTTTTCGACTCTATATTTCTTTTCCTCTATGTTCTGTGAGATACATGTTTTGTTTTGTTTCGTTTCGTTTTGTTTCGTTTAGATCTGTATCGTTTCCTTTCGATTTGTTTCGTTTCGTTTTTGTTTCGTTTAGCACTTTACAGGGACCCACTGCGTACTGTGCATTTTTGGACATAATAATTTTCATACTTTTGGCCATATTACATTGTTTAGACAAAGGATCACTGATGAGGGTTTAGTACCCGAAACGTGCATGTCTGGTCCATGCTGAAAATTTATCAGGTTTTAAATGATGCTACTGAATTTAAAGACGTTTAACATTTGAACTACTTGTTGCGTGTCACTGCTGGTGGACAAAGAGTCCCCGAGGGCACATGTAGCCAAGTTCGATCAACTTTGGTTCATCGTCTGTCTCTTCAACGCATTTGAAATTTTCTGTAACAAAATTTCTTGAAATTTCTAAAACGTGGGTCCTGAAGCATCAAATCTCACCCATTCTGCTACGTCTTTTTGGTACATTTTTGGACATAATAATTTTCATACTTTTGGCCATATTACATTGTTTAGACAAAGGATCACTGACGAGGGTTTAGTACCCGAAACGTGCATGTCTGGTCCATGCTGTAAATTTATCAGGTTTTAAATGATGCTATTGAATTTAAATACGTTTAACAATTGTATTGGCTTAAAATTTCAAATTATAGATTTTATTGTATCAAGTGTTTCAAGAGACAAAATCCAACATTCATGGATAATGAACTTAGTTTTCGAATTTGTACGCTTTAGATTGATTTAAAACGAATTTATATGTACCTGTGTGTATATCAAAGTACTAAAAACTAACCTGTCATTCCATTCAAATAAAGGAGGTTAACATCTTAGCAACATCCCTCCAATGCTATTTTGAACATATATTTTATATGAATATGCTACTGAATAGACCCTGCAGGGAATTTGGAGCGGCGCACTCTCTGTAAAGTAGATGTACAGAGCTTAATTCGAAAACTAAAAGAGGGCGCAACTGAAATGAGTTTTTGGGGCGCCGCTAGAAGCATCACTGATGAGAATTTAATATTCGAAACACGTGTCTGGTGCAGAAAATTGGTTTGAAATTTTCTTCATGAAGGTATAGAGTTGGAATCCTTCCTTATTATAACTTCTTTCCTAAAGGAAATAATACCTAGAAGAAACATTAATGATTTAAAAGTGTAAATAGATGTCATTAATTAAAAAAAAAGAATCTTTCTGTCGTATTCAAAAAAGATTATGTGCGGAAATCGAGCTTCCTTTTATTTCTTCCCTTATAAAAATTTCAAATAGTAAACCTCACTCTTAAAAAAATATAGATTAAAGACATAGTAATAGTAATCTCTGGCCTTGTTATTCAATTTTTTTAATGAAGCGCGAGAGGCTCCGATTCTGACACTGTGTACGAGTTGTCGATGCCCTCAGTCGACACCTAGCGGACTTGCATTCATTTATTTTTCTGAACTTATATAATTATAATCACACGGAATAACATATTAAAATCATATTTCTTATACTGTAAATTGCTTTTTATTCGTCAGGTACCAATTTTCGTCATTTTCGGCAGTGCCTCCCTTCACGAAATTACGCATCGACGAATATAAATACTCCCGACAAAATATAGTGTAGAAAGGAAAAATTGAATCTTGATAGTTATGAAGATTTGCAAATCATAAACCATTGAAAACTGAATACGTACACAAAGTCGCATATAATGTACTTCTAATTACCAAATGATATGTTTTCACTACAAGCTTGTCTCTAATTGTTTGTTTACCAATAATTGTTACACAAACAATGAAAAGAAATGCATATCTGATTGTTAAGTTGGCATTTGCACACGAATTTACATTTTAGGGACCATTGGTTGACGAATTTACGTATTGACGAAATGGTCATTTTGAACGAATTGACGAAAAATGGTACTGACGAAAATAAAGCAATTTACAGTATTTCATTTTACTTCAATGATAGTTGAAGTTTCAATTGTGTTTATTCGGTCAACAATTTCATTCAGTATTTGATCATGATACGTGTCAGACAATCATTGACAATGAGGATATTTGAATGTCGAAACATACCTAATATTAGATGGACGGATTAAAGTTCAATCTTTTATTCAAAACAGTCTGTAAATAAACAACTTCCCATTACTTGTATTTTCCATCACTTGTACTTTGTATGAATGATAAAAATCTTTTCATAGCAATGAAATGATTCTGCAAATGGAAAAAGTCACGAGTGTACATGCTGGTATTACCGATAATGTACAATGCAACTTTCACATGCTCAAAAAATCTCACATCATCACTGATCTATCAATCAGTTTCCCTTGAAAATGAATAAGATTATTCAGCTTAAGTTATGTAAGGCATGCAAGCGATGAAAATGCTGTATTTTTTTCTATCAAGATATTTAGTCATAGAATCAAAGTCTTTAGACTTTCATGTTTTGATATCGGAGTATACATTTAATTCAAGATTATTTAGTTGGCAAAAAGGGTAACATTTCTCTAAGAGCATTAAGTGTCATGCAAACCGTAGAATTCAAATATAATTGAATTTCTATCATCGGTCTCGGAGTGAAATACAAGATAAATATGACCGACTACAAGTGTAATAATTCTCTCAGATCACATAGAGTGTCTTAACGACATAGCCAGGGAACAGTTCTTTGGGCAAAACCTTGAAATTTGTTGCACCAGATACAAAATATTGAAGAAAAACTTTTCTAGAATATGAGAATGGTTCCCTTTCAATTAGTAAATCTCGAAGCGATTTTATGGCGTTTAAGAGATAAAAAGTTAGTAACATTGGATACTGTACAATGCAATCATTTTCTTGTCGTGGTACATGTAACTGGCCTTACTGAAAGGGACATATTTTCACCTAGTCATCAGAAGAGTTTACTTCTGACAAAATGATATAAGCTATAACAGTATAGCTAATGAGTATCTAATCTACATGCATAGTCAAGTCTACTCATAGTAAGTCTATCCTTAAATTCACTGTAGTCTATCCTAAAATTCAATCGCTAGATATATGAAGGATATCAACAGAATCAAAATTGGAGTTCGTTGTTCATCGACAGAGTACGTAGAAAATCTTAATCTGTTTGACGAATAAATATGTTAACCTTGCTGTACTTCCTGGAAAAAAAAACAATCATAAAGTTGTATATCAAATATTTAAAGTACAGTTATCATCAGAAACCCACGCTCACCTCCCGTGAGTCAAAATGGCAGAATTTTCGCTGTATAGCATTACAAAAATATTATGCGACTACTTGTCAGTGAATTAGATATTTTAAGCCACTATCAAGTATTACAAACATTCAAATGTGATTCTTTTGTTATTCATCGGTCATTTTATTTCATAAAGACCGCAGACGATTCTAAATATACAAGGTTTTATGAACGTTCAATGAAGTGTGGAGGTCAATAAAAAACAATGAGGGGCGGAGAAAAGAAAATTATTTCAGTCGCGGGTGTGAATTGTTTTGATTATAACGAGTATTCGGCCATAGTATAGAAAATATTATGTTTTAAGTCCGCTGAAGACATCCTTTTCCAAGAAATATTAACAGAAGAAGAATAGATTCCTCCATCCCAAAAAGGTCAAAATGCCATTTAAAATCAATCTAGATCCCTATAGCGATTGTTGAATACCAATTATTCTAAATGCTCTTCAAATACATTTTATACATGTATTGAGGACAAAATAAAGTAATATTATCCTCACTTGATTAGAAAGTCTTTCCTAATCTCTATTTGCAAAAATTTAGTCACCTTATTAAAAACTTGAATGGAGATATAACTCACTGTTACACTATTATTTTCTTTTTTTGGCCGAATACAGGGTTATGGGTACCTTTCAGAAAATTATCGGGATGTATAACAAACTATTTTATTTCTATGGCCTAATAATCGTTACCGTGCATATTTCGTCCTGATAATTTGCATGGTCAATTTCATTTAGAAAAGCAGGGGTGTATTAAATTTTTAGATTTTTGTTTTTCTGAAAATTGAAGAAAATCTGCGGTTTGTAAGTCGGATAAAGACCTCGTTGAGGTCTGTATGAAGGTTAGATGCCATCGGAGAGAACAGGGTGGTATATAAAGACCTCGGCCTTCGGCCTTGGTCTTTAAACACCACCCTGTTCTCTCCTTAGGCATCTAACCTTCATACAGACCTTCAACTCAAATATGACGAATGTACAATGAATGTTTTCATAAAATAACGCAATGATATTCAAAGAGATACATGTAGTTAAAAAATGAGCATTTTTGACAAAGCGCCATATCAGCATGGACCAGACATGCAACTTTCGGGTACTGAACCCTCGTTAGTAATCAAGTACACAAAGTCCTTTAACACTTGAACACCTTTTTTGTGCCGATTGTTAAACAATGTTAAAAACAATGAACACCTAGGATTCTGATTGCTGACTCATTTTCAACTAAATTTTCGCAAATTCTTCACATAACTTCAAGAAACCTCTTTTCGAAAAGATGAGGATTCTTGTGGAAGTTGTCTATTCAAATGACAGTTATCTCCAAAATGAGGTTTTTACAGTCAATCAGAGAATGCGATTCGACTCCTTCCGATTTACACCATCGTTTGACATAGTTATCTAAAGCTTCCTTCAGTACTTTTTGACATTTAATAAAATCTATCTTGGGTGTGATTCTATACCTAGGTCCCTTTTTGAGAAGACCACGGAGATATCTGTCTTTGATAATTGAAAAATCACCTTTAATAATATGACCAGCTGGTTTATAAAGGTATCCAGACGTTCCACATTCTCAAGAAGCAGTGCTTGATTCGAGTACTTTCGGATCTGATGTAACTTATTGGAAGTTAAATACGAAATTTCTAATAGGTTTCTTATACTTATAACAAATAAGAGCAGGTTCTAAATTCTCAAAATATTGAGGAATAGTACTTTGTACACGATGATAGTCTATTAATAGATCGGAAGCATATCTCTACAAAGATTAAAAAGTTTATTTAAAGAAACATGAAAATTCATATACATAACTGATTAGAATTCAGGTATTTCGAACATTATTTGATAATTCATTAATTAATTGACAACACTTCATTTCTAGGATGGAGCAACGCCATTACATATTGCAGCTCAAGAAGGACACCTTCCTGTATTAGAAACACTTATATCATGTGGAGTTGAAATCAATAAAAGCGCTAAGGTAAATATTATTCTGATATGATTTGTTAGCATCTTATCAATTTGTATTTTAATGACAATTTGTAGGGAAACGAAGTATCACAGTAACAAGGAACTAAGTAAAGTAACTAATATTTCAGATTGCTATCCAAAACATCCTAAAAAATTATTAAGCCTACCTTCAATCATAACTCGAAATTAAAGTATTCAAAAATAGTGTCCATGTGACAGCCTATTAAGATTATATCAACGTCTTTCCTGATTTAACTTTAGAAAAAAAAAACAGACTGCACGTTTACAGGGATATCAAATCGAATCTGTTTCTTGCTTCAAATGTGAACTTTCAGAAGGTAATTATATAAACTATAAAAAAAGTAGCAGACGTCGGTGTAAAGTCAGGGACATAACTGTTTTCAGTCTTCTTTGGAAATGACTGATACTAAAATTCATTTTTCGATTCCCGTTGTAATAAAACATGATCAAAGCTATTCATTTTGCAAAATGATAGAAATCAGTCACATAAAAATGACTGAACCTCGTCATATTATAAACTTTGTCCATGTAATTGCCTTTACTACACTATTTAGGGGAATCCAATTCCAAGAATTTGTAATACTTTCTATTCTGCACCCAATGAACTCATAAAATGAAAATGCGCAGGAATAAATTTCGAGAAATAAGAATGCGCGCAAAAAGTATGGAAATCAGTCATTTGGAGGTGAAGCAGCAAGTACAGTCAAAATCAAAATTACTGATGTTAGTAATTTCTGAAAGAGTACTGAAATCAGTGATGCCCCTGACTGGTGTAAGACGTAATTTCAGGGGAGACGTCATTGATAATAGTTGAGTTATTTCTGGTCATGCATGTGTAAATTTTTAAATTGTTGCGTCAAACAGATTATGAAACGTTCGAAAATCAATGAATAATTGAACCTTTACCAATTCGTGAAATCGTACGTTATAACTCATTATTGTTATTATTCGTGCGCATAGCCTGTGTACTAACATTGTTTCCTTGTACCTTGAGCCAATACAATATTAATGTTGATTTGTCTGTTTTAAATACAATTATTTCCGATTTGAGACATTCTTCCAAAATACTGAATATAATGAATTTCAAGTTTGAGTTCATCTCTGATTGTAGCGTGTATACCATTATTGACTTTTGATGCTGGTAGAGGTATATCGCCTACAGATGAAAAAAAGAATTCTTTTCAATATTAGATTTTGCCAACTTGCAGGACTGATTTAAATGATGATCTTTTTAGATACGTACGGTTAATTTCACTAACCATTTGTATTTCTCAAAACTCAAAATATTCATTATCTATCATATAAACTAACTAAATAGTCAAGTCAATCTAGGCATTAAGATTTGTCAATCTGTAACTAATTGCAAAAGAGTCACCTCGTGTGAAATGACGTTGCTGTATAACACTAAAAAAGTCAGGAGCAAATTTTCGGGGCAAAAGTGATTATTTTTTTAACCAAAAAAAAAATACTAACCTGGAATCTATTACAAAGAATCACTTAATGTCTTATAATGTTGCTGTAAATACTAAATACCCTGTATAACAAACAAAAGTCCCTAGCGTAATTCGCAGCAAAAGTCATGAAAAAATCAATAGAAATCGCCGAAAAATCGAAACAAAACATAAAGCTTCTCTTAAATGAATGCGGTTTTCCGTTGTCTGGAATGCTCTTTTGTATACTTTAAATATCAAATTGAAATAGTTTAGATATAGTGTTTTCGTCAGTGTATACATACAGACCATATATAATATATTATACTGCTAAAGTATGTCAATAATGTACGCAACGGAGAACCTAATCTGAACTTCATATTACAAAATACATTTTTATTTGTCAAACCATAAGCAACTTTATTTTATTCATCAAAATTCAGAGCAAATTATTTTTTCGAACCCCCCCCCCCCCTAGAATACCAAATGGACCGGGCCTTATGAGAGGCTTTATCTGCTGTTGTGATGATATAATGTTCCTTAAGGTAGGTTAATTCTGTGATTTCATCAGCACAGCGTAGGAACGCTTTTGTACGAGATAAGTTTTATTTATTGGGATTGCCGTAGCGAGAGATTTACATGTGTCAATTTAATATCTGATGGCTGAAACAATTTCAACTTATCTTTCGTAAATGCTTCACATAACTTAAAGAAACCTGCTTAACATAATTATTAGTACTAGCACAATTGGCTTATAAAAATCAGAAACACCATGAACTCTGAACATTGACAATGATACGTAAGAAACAGAATTATTTGAGATTACAAAGAGTAAAATAAACACAAAAAATCCCCCAAAGAACGAAAGTTGATTCCCCTACGTAGGTGAGATCAGATGCCCGGTGAGAGAAGGCATCTCCTCTTTGCTAGCAAGACTTGTCAAGTAGGTCATACATAAATGTCAATCCTGTAAATTTGATATTTTCGGTGTCTATGGTGGTTCTTACTTAATTATATTCTAACAAGGAGAAAAAGTCGATGTTATAATGCATTGAATCATCTGCTTCGTGGCTCGATGATATTTTGATTGGTTCATGCGATTTGGGGGAATTACTGAACAATAAACCAGGACTATCTATTTCTTATTTTAAAAATATTTTCACTGTTTTGTCAAAGTGTTGTAGTGTCAAAGTAAGTGGCACACATGTACCTTTAGTGTATTATTATTTCGTTTTGTCGCATTGCTCTCAAAAGGAAGACATTGTATTTTAGCTTATTCTATCATTTGCGAAATGAATAAATAATAGACAGCAGCCAAAGATATTTAACTACAACATAATATCCCAGCTTTATTATTTGATAAGGCTATGAGATCCATCGTTAATTAATAAACAAAAAGCAGAGAACATGTACTGACTAAAACACGACACTTAATCCTCGAGATTCATAAACACTGTCAAAAGCTGGTAAAATTTCAATCTTTGATGGTGAGGCATGAAAGAGTAAATACTAAAGTACAGATAATCACACAAATTATTTGTTAAGCAATTATATCTCAGTATGGAAATCCTGTTGTATTGCTATGAATACAAATATTAATTTTCTCAACAAACATGCAAAACCGCAAAAGAAATGCAAGATGGTTTATACAATATAAAACTTACATCATAGAGACGCAAAACCAGTTAAAGTTATGTCAAGAAGACACGCTTTCGTTTTGACGCCCTTGATCTAGGTCAAAATTTCAACAAGAAAAATCGCAGCGCTTACGTCTTTTTTACTGAATATTTCTACCATCGTCTAGACTAAACCACACCGAAAACGGACGAAAATTATTCCGGATACAAATATTTTAACGGAACGTCTGACTTCGGTCAAATAGAATCATTTACTGTGATAACAACATTATGGTTTCGCTCACAAGTGTCTTATATTGTACGATTTATCTATTTAAGGACACGAGATTTTCGATCTTGAGCAATTTGTCAAAAGCCTACGTATACTTAAATCATTATGTGTGACACTGAGATGTCACTCATTAATATGAGCTGTATTATCTCTAAAAACATCCAAAATACCGAATGTAACATTTAGAACATGTGATTTGCTTTTGTGCATGCGACGAGTGCTACTAGCAAACAGGAAATTTTAGTAACTCTTGGTTTGACAGTAAGTGTTTTGAATATTTTCCCTGTCATGGTCCCCATAGTACTTTCTATATAGATGAAACCACAGACAGTGCATGTATTCTTTATATATTGGTATCATTATCGTGCTTGGACATTGACGGTGGGTGCGGATAGCCTACAAGGGATGCTTACTCCTCCCAGGCACCTGGACCCACGTTTGGCTTGCTAGGGGTCCGTCGATGCTCAGTTTGGTGCTCTATTGTGAATACTGTTGAGTTCATCGTCAGGATATTCTTTAACTCTTGATCGCTTAGTTCTTCTGATAACCTAAAAATCGCGATGTTATGTTTCTGAATTGGTATTTCATTCTACGCCTTTTTGTACATTTTTTGACATAATAATTTTCATACTTTTTGGCCATTTTACATTGTTTAGACTGACGATCACTGACGAGAGTTAAGTACCCGAAACTTGCGTGTCTAGTCCATGCTGAAAATTTATCTGTTCTTAAATGATGCTATTGAATTTGAAGACGTTTAACATCTTAAACGTTTTGAATTATTCTGTTAGAAAATCTCGTGAAATTTCTAAAACGTGGGTCATGTAGCATCATATCCAACCCATTCTGGTACGTCTTTTGGTACGTTTTAGGACATAATAATTTTCATACTTTTTGGGCTTTTTAAATTGTTTAGACTGAGGATCACTCACTGACGAGGGTTTAGTACCCGAAACGTGCATGTCTGGCCCATGCTGTAAATCCATCAGGTTTTAAATGATGCTAATGAATTTGAAGACGTTTAACACATGCTAATAGAAAGGACAACATAATCTAAAAGTGAAAAATATTTTAAGCTTTTAGTTGATGAGGAATATTACGAAAATTCCTAAAATATACAGAGAAGGGAGGAGATCTCCAACAAGACCCCGTTGCAGTATCAACAGTAAAACACCAAAACACCCGATGCAAAAACACAAAAGACGAGTACAGCACGATACGGAAAAGAGACACACGACATGTAAACATCAAACACAAAAGACTACACATAAACCGACGAGACCAATGGGTAACCGGTGCCGACTTTGGACGGCCATCTGTCACGCAAGTAGCAAATGGTGTGGTTATCCTGGATTACGTGCGCACAACCCTCTCACTTCTCCAATTACCCAGAGGTCTCGAAGAACGTACAATTGTGGTGTAAAACAACCTCCTCACTGTAAGATGACATCACACAAACAAGACCGCAAAACGCAGAGGCCCCAGAGACACAGATGAATATGTAAATGGATATAAAAAGAGGGCATGCGTAATACAGTCCGTGACATTCAGAGAGGACAGGTGGTCGGGGCCCTGTCTTCTCTAAAGAGGTTTGGACAGGGCCCGTCATGGAGTCCCGTCGTCACAGTCAGTCAGAGTGCAAGTCTCAAGGATGCGCTTGTACAAGACTGTAGATTGGTCAAGTACCAAGCCTAGTGTCCGTCTGGTGACATTAGGATCATATCCACGGTATAAAAGGCGTTTGATGATTCTGACGCATTTTCGATGGTTATGCTGCCTACCTTTGATCCTTTTTTTATTTTGTTTAGCATATCACCATAAAAGACAGGTTGTGTAATACAATGTACCCATAGTAATGTACTCTGTTGCATGTATAGATCCGAATTTTAAAAGAAGTTGACTGTAATTTTTGTAAAATTTCCAGAAAGTCTTAACTAGTTTATGAAAGCGGAAACCTTGACCTAAAAGTTTTTTGGTAATTTGTAAATCTCTTCTGTGAAAATCCAAAATATCAGTACATGCTCTAGCGCACCGGATGAGCTGTGATATGTAAATGCCGTATGACGGTAATCTTGGAACATCACCGTCAAGCCAAGGGAAATTTACTATGTTGAATCCAAAATCATCCCTTTTGTCATATACACTTGTATGAATCTTTCCGTTTACAATTTTGATATTTAGGTCCAAAAAGGGTGTTTCTGTATTTGAAAGGTTTGCCTTGTTAAGGGTTAATTCTTGGGGATAAATTTCATTCTTATATAATTCAAAAGCAGGATTATCAATGGTTAGAATATCATCCAGATACCTAGAAGTATTATTGAAACATTTCAGCTCATCAAATTTTCTTTCCTTTTGAAGATTTTGGATAAATTCTTCTTCATAAGTGTATAAAAATAAATCTGCAACAAGAGGCGCACAGTTAGTACCCATTGGAATTCCTACAACCTGCTTGTATAGATTCTCACCAAATCTCATTAACATTGGAATTTACGTTTGTCTCTTTGAAGAATGTTTCAGTTGATTGTATTGTATGATTGTATTTTATTTGGATCTCCACAGAAACCTTTTTTAACATAGAAATGTTTTGGTGTCCGCGTAACCACTGCATCCTTTGCTATCAATGTGAGAGATGACCGTCCTAAATCGGAACCGATCGCTATTTCGTCTTGTTTGTTTGTATGGTCATTTGTGTTTGTTGTCGTTTTTGGTGCTTGTAATCCTATTTGTCTCTCTTTCTGTAGTCAATGGAGAATACTGAGTTATATTGCTAAGAATATTACTGTTAGCAATAATCCCTGGCATTATTGAAAACAGTAATGTTGCCACCCTTTATGCCATCTTTATGTAATATAGAATAAGCAACAAGCAAAGTCCACAAGCACAGTTTTTATCATGTAATTGTTTCATTTACCAGAAAATTCTTTAAATTTGAACAAAAATAAACATACTAAAAAGCCGTCGTTTTCCTGATTAAAATACATTAACTGATCTTGACCTTTTAAATGGCATTTACCTTTTACATATATTCATCAATAAGTATGATTACCAATGAATGATGTGTCATTTTTGAATAATGATAATAATATGACATAATTATTCTTAAAACACCAATTCAACAGTAAGATGACAATTATCTGAATTATCCTAAGCCTTTTCGATTATTTCCTCACTTTCTTGACAAGCTTTTTGTTTAGATGAAAATATATAGTTATTTGTATTTTTGTTTTTCTTGAAAGGACATCAAGCATGATAATAATAAAACAAGATATGTTCCCCTTAAGAAAAAAGTTGATTTATTCTCCAGAAACACTGAAGGAATTCTTATGAAACTTGAAGTGAAGTACCGCTTCTATTGGCCCCTTCATATAATACGTAAGTGTTCCACTTCTTGAAGAAAATTTCAAATCGCGTGTTGTTAGTTTACGTTCGGATACGTCATCAGGTGGCGACACCACATGCAAAAGTAAGTCTCATAGGGTACCCTCTTTTGACAAATTACATGTACTTCTTCAGATAAAACACATATCGACAAACCAAAAGCATCAAAGTGTTGTAAATTTTGGTTCCACTCCGAAGTAGAGGTTTTTACTCATTTTTGACGCCTATTTGGACTTTTTCATATTTCCTTATTTTTGAACTCTGTTTGTTTTAATATATCTTTAATTGTGTGATTTTCGGTACCCATTCATACCCATATATTTGTCATATTTAAGTCATTCAATGCGGGAGGATACTTATATCGTGAAGGAACACTCTGATTCAAGCAGAAAGTATACCGAATACGATATGCTTGAGTTTTTGATTGACAACATTTTTGTAGTGTTTGGAGAAACTATGTTCCAGCAAACAGTTAGCATCCCCATCTATCCCGGTGTTGTTGTAGTTAGAACTTATCTACTCCAGTGCTGTTATGTTTAAATGAAATCTACTACTCCGGTGTTGTTGTAGTAAGAAACTACCTACTTCGGTGTTGTTGTAGTTAGAATATATATATACCGATGTTGTTGTATTAAGAACTCTTCTACTCCGGTATTGTTGTGGTTAGAACTCTTTTTCTCCGTCTTTGATGTAGTTAGAACTTTTATACTCTGGTATAATTGAAGCTAGAAATCATCTACACTCTCGTACACTGGTGTTGTTGTATTTTAAAGCAAACACTCTTACTGGGCCAACCGTGCACTATACCCAAAATGCATTGATACCTTGGTCTTCAATCATTATATGTTAAAGGGTTAGTTTTGTCATGATTGACATTGTTATGGACAATGGCTCAATTATATTGTCACAAGTGAACGTGGTTTAATTGTGTCGCTAGCAATTCAATCAGAATGCTTGCTTTGCTTTTGTACTAAATCATATCTCGCAGAATGCATAATGTATATGATAATTTCTTAACTAAAGGGTGATGATGATAATGAAAACTTGACAATCTAACCCATGTTATATAAAAAAAAACGATCTCGAAGCGATTTTATGGCGCGCTTAAAAGACAAAAATCAAGAACATTGGAAACGGTACAATGCAATCCTCAGAAAAGTTTACATGAGACCAGATGATATAATGACAAATATGGATAATGACCATATCCCTGTCTACAGTACAAAATCGATAATTCAGAAAATCAGAAACCGAAGGCATACAAAATCAGGAACCAAAGCAAACAAAAACAAAAACCTCCACCACATGAAAAGAAGCGAACTCCCGATATGAGAGTGAGACAAGGTGCCCAGGAAGAGTAAGCATCTCCTGCTTGCATGCAACACCCGTCGCTTCAATTCGGTAGAACTGTCACATCCGGTTACTTCCATTTTGGAAGATATAGAGTACACTCTTTGGTTGGATGGTTCAAATGGTCTATGACAGAATATCATCCAACATTCTGGATAGTGGGACATCAAAGTGTATGACGAGTTCCCCATATCGACCGTAGAACTTCCTCAGTGACGATGTTAGTCGGTCACAAACATATCCCTGACTGAGAAGCTTATCTGAAAGACGCCTAGCTCTCAGAACAAAATCCGTATATTTGGTACTT
This sequence comes from Pinctada imbricata, assembly GCA_033119305.1. NCBI lineage: Eukaryota > Metazoa > Mollusca > Bivalvia > Pterioida > Pteriidae > Pinctada > Pinctada imbricata. Next base: position 46,673,560 of record VSWD01000013.1, on the reverse strand, counting down.
GCTCTGGCATAGCGTATCAACTGAGATATGAAAACGCCATAAGCAGGCGATGAAGGGATGTTGCTACTCAGAAAAGGAAAGTTCGTAATGCTGAAATTGAAGTCGTCACGTTTGTCATAGAGTGAGGTGTTCATGTGACCATCAGTGTCGTAGGACAACATTATGTCCAAATAGGATGCTGAATTATTTGTCTCTGTAGTTTCTTTGACTTCAAGCTCCGAAGGATAGATACTGCTCAGGTAATCCGCGAATTTTGGATTATTGATGGACAACACATCGTCTATGTATCTGTAAGTGAAGTTGAAGTCAGAAGCTAAGTATCTTTTCCCTTCAGAGACCAAAGATTGAATGAATTCAGCTTCGTACGAGTAAAGGAAAATGTCGGCAAGGAGTGGGGCACAATTGGTCCCCATTGGAATTCCGACAATCTGCTGGAAGACCTTTCCTCCAAACACCACAAAAATATTGTCGATCAGAAAGTTTAACATCTGAATAATGTCTGTTTCATTGTACTTATTTTCAGAATCTGACTTTTCTATTAAAAAGTAGGTTTTGTCATAGTTAACAACAATAAATTTGTATTTGCGATTACCGTTCTTACTTGTAAACGCATTACTTATAATTTTTGCGAGTCTTTCTTTCAATTTAGAATGTGGAATTGTAGTGTAAAGTGTCGAAAAATCAAAGGCTTTGATCGAATGGACTCTACTGAAAAGAGTGGATTTCAGATGTTCTAAAAGTTCCTTCGAATTCTTTAAAATCCACATCTGGTTGATACCACTGCGAGAATATACTGTCGAACAATATTTTTGTAGCCCAGATTTGATTTCAGATAAAACTTTTGTGAGTAAGATCGATACAGATTTGGTAGAACATTTTGAGGAACCAGCGATGAAACGTTGTTTGTACGGATTCTTATGCATTTTAGGTATGCAGTATAAGTATGGTAAATCTAAATCTAAATTGGTAGCTAAGCTATAACAATATAGTTAATGAGTATTTAGTCTACATGCATATTCTAGTCTTCTCATAGTCTATCCTTAAATTCATATGGTATATCAATGATATCTTGACGTTTGTGATTCAACGAAAGAGTACGTAGAACCTCTAAATCTCTTTGACGAATAAATATGTAAACCTTATTGTACTTCCTCTAAAAATCAATCATAAAATTGTATAACAAATATTTTAAGTACAGTATGATCGATAAATTACCGTTTGCGTACAGGACAACTCCCGTAGTCAAGGAGTGGTTCGATTAGCACTTTCTATGTAACTTTTCCCTTGCTAGGGTATTTTATTTGGTAATAAACGCCTAATTTTATTCGAATTCCTTTGCGAAGATAATATTCTCCGATATTTTGGACTGATATGACGTATAACAGGGTCCCTGTAAAGTGCAAAACGAAACAAAAACGAAACGAAACAAATCGAAACGAAACGAAACACTTCTTAACACATCCTTTGATATCACCCTGATGCTTTCGATTTGATACATGCTTCAGTTCCAACGAAAACGTTCGGCCAAGAAGCGTTCTCTCCTTCACCTACTTTTGCTTGTGGTGACGACACCTGTTGACAGATAAGGAAAAAACCAACAATAATTGTAGGGGACTTTGATTACTCCATTCCTACCAAAGAAAGGATGGGATCTCCAACAAAAACCAAATCAAAATCTTTTAAGTGGGTCCGGAGAAGAATTCGAATTTGTAAGAAATAATTCACCCCTGCCTTTTTACATAAAAAGAATCATGAAAAGTATGCATTCTGATTCATTAAAATAATCAATTTCAGTGCCCTCTATTTTCCTTTTTTTTGCCAACCCCGAATCCATTCCTGAAGATGTATGGATTCTCGACATCATTTTATGTAATGATTCTTGAATATGTACCCTAATTTAATTAAAACAATCAAATTTTTTTTCTTGAAATAACCTGACAGTGCCAAGATATAATAGCCCCTTCATTCTAAAAAAATCCAAGAACACCCGTGAAACTCTGAACATTGCACACTGAGTACATGTATAGGAACATATTTTTTTAACTAACGAGGAGTAAAATAAACACAAAAATTCCCCCAAAGAATCAAAATTGAGTCCCCTACGTAGATGAGATCAGATGCCCAGTGAGATAAGACATCTTCTCTTTGCAAGCAAGACAATCCTGTGAATTTGATATATTCGATGTTTTTGATGGTTCTAACCTAAACATATTCTAACAAGGAGAAAAAGTCGATGTTATAATACATTGGATCACCTGCTTCGCGGCTCGATGATAATTTGATTGGTTCATGCGACTCGGGCAATTACTAAACAATAAACCACGACTATCTATTTCTTATTTTAAAAATATTTTCACTGTTTCGTCAAACTGGTGTAGTGTCAAACTGGTGTAGTGTCAAAGTGGTGTAGTGTCAAAGTCAGTCACAAACATGTACCCTTAGTGTAGTATTATTTTGATTTAACGCATTTCCCTCAAAAGGAAGACATTGTAATTTCAGCTTACTCTGGAATCGCCTATCATTTTTGCGGAATTACTACATTATCGACAGCGGACAAAGATTATTTACTGCAACATAATATCCCAGCTCTATTGATTGATAAGGTTATGAGATACATCGTTAATTACTGACCATAAAAAAGAGGACATGTACTATCTTAAACACGACACTTGTTCCTCGAGATTCATAAACTCAGTCCAGAGCTGGTAAAATCTCAATATTTGATGGTGACGCATGAAAGGGTGAATACTAAAATCCAGATAATCATACTAATTTGGCAATTATATCCCAATATGAAAACCCTGTTGTATTGCTATTAATACAAATATTAATTTTCTAAACAAGCATGCAAAACCGCAAAAGAAATGCAAGATGGTTTATACAATATAAAACTTACATCATACAGACGCAAAAGCAGTTAAAGTTATGTCAAGAAGACGCGCTATCGTTTTGACGCCCTTGATCTAGCTCAAAATTTCCACACAAAAAAAATCGCACCGCTTACGTTTTTTTAACTGAATATTTCTACTATGGACTAGACAAAACCACACCGAAAACGAATGAAAATTATTCCGGATACAAATATTATGACGGGATACTCAACGTCTGACTTCGGTAATCTAAAATTATTAACTGTGATAACAACGTGATGG